>JANAVB010016199.1:10955594-11040594 GCA_029216955.1 Iris pallida
TGTCTTGCATCATGTCTAGGATGGGACTCCTGAGTACCACGGTCAGGAGTACCTACTAAAATGGATTAAGGTTAATAACTAGAATAACACAGTAGTCATGAAGAGATGACACAGCTACAGGCAATCCTGTTACCTGGGCGCTCTTGGGATCTGTAGCCTGCCGTCGAGTAGGGCACATTTCCAGCACACCGTCGCGTGTTGCACCATCTAAGTCACCTAAGGGTACATTTGTCTCCCGGGCGATGTACCCACCTGAATTCAACCCCTAATTTTTGACCTGGGTAACCTGGATGGTCTGCAGGGCTTGTGGCTGTGGAACAATCTCACTGCATCTTGTTAGTAATTAGGCCTGTGATAACCCTAGTTAGTTAAAGTAGTAAGCCATAGCGTCTGCTTGGCCGTGATTGATTGAATGAGGTATAACCCGTTTAGCCATGTCTTGATCCAGTACAAGATTGCTCCCTGCCTTGATTTCTTGCATTATTATCTTGCCGATAAATGGTGGGAAACCAAGTTCTGTTCAGACGAAGGGTTACAACCCCGGTCCTTGTTTGGTTTACGGGTTGTAACCTGGCTATCGGAATAGTTCTATGGTTATCTCGTCGTATATCACCCTGCCATGTTTTCGTAAGTTTTAATTTTAATATTAGATTTTCTTGTGCTGATTGCTGGCTTTTGTTCTTATTTCGTGGCCCCCTTGTGGCACTTGCTCTTTCTGGGGTTGACCCAGCTGGTTTTGTGTGGCCAGATTTCGGTGCAGCTCCCGAGGATCTACCAAGCTTCCAGCCCAATGGTGGCGACTAGAAGGAACCCGGGCTACGAGTGGGTTTTCTATTTTGTTTCGCTCACTCTACTGTAAAATTATTCTTTTGAGGCGTTTAGCCGACGAGCACCTGTTAGCTCGATGCACTTTTACTTACTGTCTGCCTACGGGCTGTAAACATGATTAACAAATCCTAGGGTTGATCATGTACGACTAAACTCTTGCTAGTCCTAATATTTTGTAACGACTAGCTTCATGATCAGCTGAATATGTAATATTTGGGATGCCTTATTATTGTATATTTAATGATCATACATCTTGCGACCTTACTTACTTGCTTGTGATTGAGACATTAGGCTTGTTCATGACTATAAGAGACTGTTGGCTTGTAGTAAACCCTCATATATCTAGACAGCCGTGACCGTATATCGAGGTGGTTTCCATTTCAATATACGTAGCTGGCTATGTCTGCCCCCGCTCTCTAGTATTCTGGTTCTGGGGCGTGACAGCCATAAAGGGAAGGGTTGGGGCACTTGAAATTACAAGTTTGCCCCTCCCTTAACTTCTATGCTAAGTTAAGTCCAAATTTGGTTTTGTGGGTTAGCTAAATTTAAATAAAAATCATAATTAAGCTTAAATACTCATGTGGGATTAGTCCAAACTCCTAAACCTAAAAGTTAAATTTGGGTGGGCCATGGCTAATTAACATGCTAATCACAACTCAAGTCGAAATTCCCCGGAGTCCCGAATTAACTCGGAATGCGATGAAATTCGAACCCGACTCCTATAATCATTAAATATTAATATTCATGAAATAAAATTCCCAAAAATATTATAAAATGGAAAATTACCATTTTACCCCTAACTTGAAAAAGTGAGGGTGACAGAAATCCTAATTGTAGAAGAATTGGGTTCATATCAGGACTGCCACAATTTTTGACAGTCCTAAAAGTATTGAAGACTGCTAAAAATTGTGACAATCTTGAAATAGACTCAATGTACAAGAGAACTATCACAATTGCTGGCAGTCCTAGAAGTACTGAGGACTGCTAGAAATTGTGGCAGTCCTGAAAGAGACATGCTCTACAGCAGGACTGTCACAATTTTTGGCAGTCCTAGACATATTGAGGACTGCCAGAAGTTGAGGCAGTCCTGAAAGGGACTTGCTGTACAACAAGTTCCTTTCATGACTGCCACAATTTCTGGCAGTCCTAAAGTCAAAATTTTTGAATAAAAAAACATATTAGGGTTTATTTCAATCTTGATAATAGAGTGAAATATGCATTTTATGGTTTATTTTCATGCATTCTTTGTGAGGAAAGAAGTATTTAAGCTTTATTTTCATGCATTTTAGGGTTTATTTAATTTTTTGAGTCCCATCGAAATTGGAAATGAGAAGGAAACTAGGGTTTTGATGGAGATAATGATGATGGAAATGGTGGAGAAAAAAGAAGAAGATGATGAGAAGAAAACTAGGGTTTGATGGAGATATGAGAATGGAAATGGTGGAGAAGAGGAGGAAGAAGAAGAAGATGGATAGAAGAAGAAGAAGAAGGGTTTTGGAAGAGAGAGAGTGAAATTTAGAAATGAGAGTGAAATTTGGGGTTTGGGGGTGTGGGGTTTGGACAGCCCCCTGAGTGGAATATTTGGATAGCCCGAGTAAAATCTCCTCGAACATTGGCTAGCCCTAATCCTGGCTAGCCCTGATCAAATTTTTATGTGCCCTTATAAATTGCCCCTATTAAGCACACCCTATTAAAAAAAATTCAAATTCCTATTCTACCCTCCTCCCCCCCTCCGTCGACCCCTCCTCCTCTACCGACCCTCCTCCTCCTTCTCCTCCCGACCCTCCTCCTTCTCCTCTCCCGCCTCCTCCTCCTCCTCCTCCTCCTCCTCCCGACCCTCCTCCTCCACCGCCTCCTACACCTCCCGACCCTCCTCCTCCCAACCCCTCCTCTTCCTGGGTCGGAGGTCGGGGTCGAAGGAGGAGGGAGAAGGATGGTCGGGGGAGGCGGAGGAGGAGGGTCGGGAGACGGAGAAGGAGAGGTCGGGGTCGACGGAACAGGGGGAAGGGGGAAGGTAGAATAGGAATTTGATTTTTTTTTAAAATTAGGTGTGCTCAGTAGGTGATGGGGTGCGGATAGCCGCACCCTTTTAGAATTTTATGGATTGGAATCAAATCCATAGAATCCTATGTTTCGTTGGAGATATATTTGGATATATAAAGTATGACCAAATCCAAAATTTGAATTTGGAAGAAAGAAAAGTGGATTTCGCAGGAAAAAGTTAATTGTTTTTTTTTATAATTTCGTTGTTCTATTAAATATTTAGTTAATACTAACTAATAAATAAATAATTAATAATTACTTTTTATATTAATTTTTTATAATTATTATTTTTTAAAAATATTTAGTTTATAGTTAATTAAAATTTAACGATAAAAACTAGTCATTATTATTATTTTAAAAATTAACTTTTTTATAACTAACAGTTAGTTTTTATTTTTATAAAAAAAATAACTAATAGTTAGTTATCATAATTATAATCTAATTAATAATTTATTAATTAATAATTTTATTATCTAATATTTTACAATAATTTTAATTAATAATTTATAACTTTATTAATCATAATTATAATCATTTATTAATCATAACAATAATCTTAATTAATAACCAATTATAATTATATTTAATAATTTATTAGTCTTATTATAATCTTAATTACTAATTGTTATTTACTATTTTATTATAATCTTAGTTAATCATATTTTAATCACAATTATAGTCATAGTTAATAATTTATAGTTTAATAATTACTATATTATAATAATTTTAGTTAATAATTTATTAATCATCATTATAGTATTAATTAATAATTTATTAATCATAACTATTATCATAATTATTTAATTATTAATTCTAACTACATTTATAATTATATTATTTAATTAATATTTAATTTATTAATTTACTAAATAATTTTTATTATAATCATAATTATTAATTTATTAATCATAATTATAATCTTAATTATTAATTTATTTAGTAACATTTTATTATAATCCTAATTAATTAATATATCATTATAATTATAATCTTAATTAATTAATATATTTATTATCTTTATAATCTTAATTAATTAATATTTTATTATAATCCAATGACAAATTTTATTTTTTAATCCAAAAAATGGATTTGGATTTCAACCAAATCTAAAGGACAAACCAAACAATGGATTTGGTAAATGGAATTTGGAAATTAAAGATTTGGATTTGGATTTGAATTTCGGATTTTCAAATCCAAATCCAATTCCATTTACCAAACCAGCCCTAAAGTTGTCCAAACCAGAACCAAGCTACCAGAAAAGTACTAAAAATAGTTCAAAATAATAATTCATAAATATTCCTTTTTCGGGACATTATTTTAGGTACTTGATAAATATACCAACTCACTATCAAGACAAAAAGAATATCATGGGACGTTCTTGTCAACAATGGAACTTGCACCCAAATATCTACTCCTATTTTGCTAATAAATATTACCAATTTGTCAGTCCAAGGTATACTTTTTGTACTAGCTAATTCATCAATTTTATTACAATTTCATTTATTTTATCTCAATTATGGTCTAATTTGAGCGTCAAAGGGGCTCTATCGAGGAGCCTTGTCACGTCAAAATACCTGAATACGGAGAACGTGGGTACGATATGACCAGCTACGCATTACGAAGTTATCGACAACCCGAAGTACGAACGGAACTGTATAAGACAAGAGATAAACTACAAACCAACAATCAAGACTTATAGTCTACAAGCATCCCTACATCTCAATCCACAACTAAGAAGTAGCAAGATATGACATAAAATGTAATAAGGTGTCCCAAGATACTATCTCATGATATATGACCTTGAAGTCGGTAAACTTTTATTACAATTTTATTTATTATCTCTCAACCATGGTTTAATTTGAGCGTTAGAGAGGTTCTATCGAGGAGCATTGTCACATCTCAGTACCTGAATATAGAGAACGTGGATATGACATGGCCAACAACGCACTATGAAATATATCGGCATCCCGAAGTACAGCCATAACTGTATAAGACAATGGATCAACTACAAACCAACAATCAAGTCTTATTATGGTCTACAAGCATCCCTATATCTCAATACACAATAAAAAGCAGCAATCTATGGCATAATATGAAATGTAATAAGGTGTCTCAAAATATTATCTCTCTATGATCTTGAAGCTAGTAAAAATATGATACTAGCAAAAGTGTCAAATATACATAAATATAGCACTAATTGTAGTCTAGAACATGTACAAACATGTTGTCTAAAGATGAAAAGAAGCTCCGAGAAATATACGTGCTCGGTAGCTAAACGTCAAAAAGAATATAGTGTACTGATACAAAATGAAGAGAGTATGCGAAGAAGAGAACACACTCTAACTCACGTGTTGTCGTCCTCATCCTCCCGGTGTGGTACATTGAACGATAAAGATGAAAGATCATTTGCTATGAGATTTTCCATGCAAAACCAATAGGCTCAATCCCAAATAGCAAGTACAACAAGTGTAGCTTGAAAGGAGGATGAAAATTGAAACAACAAATAAATCAACAACTATCCATCATGGCATATATTGAGACATAAATATAAGATGTAGCATGAAAGTAAAGTTATCACGACCAAGCATATCATATGGCTTATTATCATTGGTTACCTAGGCTATATTGATTACTAATACACTAAAGGAATTCCACTGGGAACATGTGCTACAGATACCAAGGCTGGCCAAGCTAGCAGAAATATGTAATAACATATAGGAAACAAATTACACTGTTAGTGTTAGAGTGCTCATCAGCGATGCCAAAACACACACACACACACACACACACACACACACACACACACACACACACACACACACACACACACACACACACACACACACACACACACATATCAATTAATGGTTAAAAAATAAATCTCCCTGATAGTCCATATATTGCAAGGGTCCTGCATGATCACTTGGATCCCAACATACCCATCCAAACTCAATATGGGTCAGTTATTGTGAGACTCGTCTCACAGTATTGGTATTTGTATACAGATACGTATTTGTACTGTATTCTATATTTTTTGACCTTCGGTGAACAATAAAAAACTTGATTTTTGAGACTTTACTACTTGGCCGGTATATCAGTGTGTACCAACGGTATACTTCCCGGGATATATTTTCCACTTCTAGATATTTTATCTCAGATATTTTTGTGAATAGTGTTCAAATATTTTCGTAAATAGTGTTTAGATATTTTCATGAATAGTAATGATACATTATATTATCCATTGGTTTCTTGGTTTCCTTTTGATGGTCGAGATCGACTCAGATCGAGTCGCGGATCGTGATCGGACGGTCACGATTAATTCGTCTTCTATATATATACAAGTTAATTTTTTCGATTTTTTTTTGCAATCATTCTTCACTCTTCTCCTCTTCTCGTTTCCTCTTTATTTTTTTTCATGAGCTAGGAACTTGGTCTCGAGGCCTCAGAGTGTGGATTCTGAACCCCTCTTCGTAGTGAAATTGAAGAGTTAGGCTTGGAACTATATTAGGCAAGTACACCTTGCCGAACTACTGAACGAATGTTATTTTTACTGCTATTTGGTTTTTTGTTGTCTTGATAGTCTAGTGTTTTCTAGTACTTGTTTTAATATGTTTCTCTCATGGTTATCATCATTTTTCTCGTCTCTTAATTTTGTTCGAGCTAGGTTTTGATTTCTTGCGAAGTCTAGATTTTTTAGTAGGAAAACTCTGTATCGGGAATGATACCAGAGTACTTGCCATGAGACTTAGTATATGTGCTACATACAACCTTCCTCTAGTATTATTTTCATGGTTATACTTGAATTCTACAACTTTCGGAATGATATTTGGTTTTCGAAATTTGTTTCAAGTCTTTAGTGTTATTTCTAGGACACAAATGACATATCGCCGATATATCGTCGTATACCGACGCATACCAGCTTGTGGGTGCTTTTCAAGTTGAAAACATGTTATTGCAATTAACGGTATACCGGTGGTGTACTGGTTTGTACCGTCGGTATGATCCTGTGCATTATATTTTTCAACAAGTTTTGTGTCCCCATTGTACGGCATACTGCCGGTATAATGGAGTATACTGTCGATATACTGCTAGGGTATCCAAGCTTGATAATTCTTGATTTTGTTCCGGTTTCTGATTTCTTCATGCTTATTACTTTTGATTTCTGTTTTCTGATTTTGTTCCAGGTTACTTGATAGTGGCCCGTCGTGGAACACTCTTGATTCTTGTCCTATCAAGCTTGATATAGTGGCTCGTCGTAGCGCACTCCTGTCTTGATACTTGTATACCTATTGTGGCTTGTTACAGTGCACTCTTGCTTGTCTTGTCCAGTCTTGCATGTCTCATGTCTAGGATGGATTCTGCGGAATGTCATACCCAGAATTCTGAATAAAAATGTTAAGGACTAAACAACTAGCTTGATTATCTAAATGCATTAGGATAACTGATTTTTCCAGTCGCTTTCAAGCCCTTTATTCCGGCCTATACAATGGACTTGTTGCTCTCCATCATGAGGGGCACATTTCTAACACACCGTCGAGCGGGATAATCCAGTATATCAGTATATTGTACTTCTATTAGCTCGTCGTCGAACGGGGCTACCTCTTTAGGATACACGTCACTTACGGTGGTGTATCTACTATATTTATCCTTGCATCCGCGTCCTAGATGAGTTGGATAGTCTGCAGAGCGGACAACCGAATTAGATTTCTCAAATTGCATATGTTAGTAATTAGGATTGTGATAACCCTAGTTAGCTAATGTATCAAGTCGTACTCATTACTTGGCCGTGATTGATGGATGGAGTCCATTCTTGTCTTGTCTAGTCTAGTCTTGTTCCAACATGACTATTTTCCTGTACCTAGATCTCGCTTGTTCTTATACATGTTTATTACTTTTTTCATGATCACATGCTCGGCTACACTTACGTTGTTACTTGCTTGGCTTTACCTTACATGATCACATGCTTGGTTTCACTTACATGCTCATATGCCTGGCTTCACTACTTGTTTCACATGCTCGGCTTCACCCACATGCTATTCCTGTTTATTCCTTCACATGTTTCCAGTTTTCTTTCATATATTCTGCGGTACATTTACATTATTCATGCTTGTTTTTACTATTTCTACTTTAGTGGTTATGATTGAATGCTGGTTTTAGTTTATAGTTTGGCTTTCTTTGTGGTACTTGCTATTGGGGGTTTGACTCTCCTGATTTTGTTTGGCCAGATTTGGTAGAGGAGTCCGAGGGTCTTTTAGACCTTCCATTCGATGGTGGCCACCCGAAGCACCAGGGTGCCTGAGTGGGTGTTCTTTCTCTTACCCACTCCTTTCTATATAGTCTTTTGCAGCGTTTAGCCACCGAGCACGTGTTTAGCTCGTGTTTTGGACTTGACATTTGGCCTACGGGCTTAGACATGATTTGTATATTTTCTAGACTGTTGCTAAAGCTGATCATTTATGACATACTTTTGCTAGTTCTTTATTTTGTACTACTAGCTTCATGATCATCTATATATTATAGTTTGGGATGCTTTACTGTCTTATATGCATGATGATCATATTCTTGTACTTTACCTACCTGTCTATGATTGAGATATCTAGGATGTGCTTGACCTAGGTTTGACTGTTGGCTTATAGCAGTGATCCCTACATCTACAGCTTTGACCGTATTTCAGGGTACTAGAGTACTTTGGTATACGTAGCTGGCATGGTCCTTTCCTACTTGCTAGTATTCTAGTTCTGGAATGTGACAGTTATCTACCAAACTGGCTAACCCGAAAGCACGTGCGGGTCAATTATAGCTAAACTAGCTAACCACAACATAGGAGGGTCAATTATGTCATGCCCCAATCCTAAAATATACGGGACCAAGCCACGTGACAATGGTCATCTAATACAACTCCGAAGGATATTCAAATCTAATGGCCCCCTTGAAGCGTACTATATTGTCTAATATGAACTTCAACCATAAAGCATACAATATTACATGTAGATAGCTAGATCTTATCCTAATAAATAATGAAGAAACTACTTAGAAAATTTTGGATAAAAATGTTGGAAAGTAAATCTACTGAATATCAAGTCCAACAAGAATATAAGACAAGTCAGATGGAGATAAAACTACTACCAGTAGACTAAAAGGAATGCAAGAAAATAAGATAACTTGATCCAAGTGTCACATGAATCCCAAGTGCGCATTCCTACCCAAGATCACAACTCCAGGGTAAGATCTCTAAGGTCCTCAAAGGGACGTAGCAAGATAAATAGAAGCATATAGGAACAATTAATAAAATATATAAAGACAGGAAATATGGTCCAACTATGCGAATGCAATCATGTACAATGTTGTTTCAATACAAAAAGCCTAAAGGACTGAAACTTTGTATTAGTGAAGAAAAAAGAGTACAACATGGATCCTAAACAGAAATTTCGAGTATAATAGATCCGGGGATTGGGGTGATGGAAGTTAAGTCTACTTTGACTTCTTTACTCCGTTGATGATTCGATGTGAAGGTTGATGAAGTTTATTCACTACGAATTCCTGACAGCAAAGGGCCTCTATCACTCAAAGCTCTCTCCGGGAAGTCACAACTTACGTAGCGTCAGTTGCGCAGGTAGCCTCTCTCTATATGTATTGTGAACACTGTCCTCTATTGATAACTTTTTTTTACTGGAACAACGCATAGACAGAAAATGCTATGTTTCCTGCCTCAGAGGTGCATGAAGATGGGTAGGCGCATAGGCACCTAAAGTTAGTGGAGAGTGAACATGCACGAGAATCACGTATAGCTCGTCACGTGGCTTGAGACGTTGCAGAAACACTGCTATGTCAACACACGATCTCTTCATAGGGAGTAGCTATCTGTCTAACTGTATTTGACGTATAGCATATCCTGTTGCATACTATAAAATAGTCGTATATGACTGCTTTTGTACAGCTGTAAAAGTGTAATGATGATGATGACGAAACCGCTGACGTCTTCTTAGGAGTCTGAACACTGTATACTGCCCGAAGTTTATCACTTTATCCAAGAAGAAGAAAAAAATCACCCGACTCTTGATTATGCATCAATTGAACCATGCATCTTTCTGTCTTTTACTTTAACTATGCGTCTTTCTGATATTTCTTTAGCTATGCGTCTTTTTAATTAGTATTTCAATCTCTAAGACTTATAAACTCCAAAGACTGAACTGTTTCAGACTTGAGATTTCACACTTAGGCGCATGAAATTTATGCACCATTTTGTATTTTCCATGCTTCAATAAGACCCCCTTCAAAGTTTTTAAAACTTGAACAAGTTTTGAAATACTTTGAAAGAAGCATGATAGAGGAAATTGTCTTTTCACGCATTGGATCACTGTCGTGATGTCATTGGTTTGACTTTTTTTCTTTAAAATCTGAATTGTCTTCGAAATTTGGGACAGTCGTTACTCTCCAACATTTGAATCGAGGCTTAGTCAACTGTCCCCCGTGATTTCAAGAACAGAAAATCACGCAACAATTAATATTAATTTGATCACTTCACCGAAAATCATGTTTCATAACACATTGCCACATACTGCAGCCTTATGTGTTTGTATGACCCCTCTATCACTATAAATAGGGGGTGTTTTGGCAGAACCCTTCATCACATCTGCTCACCATGTTCTTGCAAACTCGAGTTTCAGTAGCCTCGTGTAAGCTTGTAGGGGAGTTGAACATCACTTTGCAAAGGGCATTGCTTTTCGGATGTGTTAGGATATGAGAAAAACATCGATCTTCAAAAGGTAATATCTCTTGAAATGTTCTTCAATGTTTGACAAAACATCACTTCTTTCACATGAAATGCATAAAAAGACACTTAGGCATTATCACATCTAAACACAGCACATCACTAGAGTGTACAATTAAAATTGGAAAAGTTCAAGAAAAAACACACTGCTAGTAAGAAATTCCATTTTGCACATAGATAGAGTTATCATTATACTTTATCAGAGAAATGTGTTGCTGGAATGTCACTGTCTTGTAGCACGTAAGCGCATGAAGGTGGACATACTTGTTTATGCGCTTGGTTGTCTATGCGGCAAACAACCCAAACTGTGTTAATTTCCAGTAGAACAGTATATATTATGCTCATAACTCCTAAACTTGTCATGCTTTGCATGATACTCCTTGGATGACTGGAGCTCAGATGAAGCTTGGAAGGATATCATAACATATCTTATTCGACATGATCCAACACATTATGCGGAGGACTAGCTGTTCTCAGACCCAACTAGTTGTCTATACCCATTTGACGAGGCTTACGACTGGCTAGTTTCACTATCGTGGCGTATATGACGATATTGGGTTTGTATCCCAATCAAAACATTGTCAGTGACGAACAGTATTGACAGGTAGTGAGAGTATATGGGCTTAATGAAGGCCCAATTTTGTATTCTCCTACCTAGGCATAGTGCATGATACTATAGAGGGTGGCACATGCTTGTGGATGCACAACATGTGGCCTAGGTTGGGTATTTCATGTTGTATTCCTATAAGTCCCTTAGATTTTTAGAGTTATTATTTTTATTTATTTGTATTAATTATTTTATTTAATATAGTTATTGTAACGTTTCAGTCCCAAAATACATAGGACCAGGTATACAAATATATGCCAGCAGCACGTCACCGATGGGCCAAACCTTATAACAAACCCATTAGCGAATGCTTAAGATATAAACCATGATAGTAAACCCATAATAACAACACATCATAAGTCTCAGATCACAGGGTACAGTGCTAAATCTTATCCACGTAGAATAATCAAGACACAGAATATCCAAGTCCAAAATAATAATGTCAACTGTCCAACAATAAATAAGTAATAAATGTACGGATGAAAACAACCCATCATCATAGCAAAGAGAAATAAAATAAGTAATCAACTACAAGTCTGCTGAACTGAAAGAAAATAAAGTAGCAATGTCAAAAATAGAGAATGACATGTCTCAAAAGAAATCCTCTAGCACTATCTCGTCCTTCTGCATCGGTAAGTCTCTTGTCTCGACTCCAGAATCATATACCTCCTGGTAGTCCTCCTCTCCGTCGAAGTCTGGAGAATAACCAGGTCATTAGGAGACATAACAAGGTACATAATATACATGCCAATGTACAAAAAAGAAAATATGATCTAAGGCAAACTATTGTATTCGGTCTACGTGATATGCATGTGAGAACATATTCTGAATATCAGGATTAGCCACTGGGGCTCACAAGCTCCTGAACAAGCTATTTCCCTAAGGCACCGTATCGTGGGACCAAGGGCATACGAGTAGGTAATGTATATAACCAACAAAGCTCTGCTACAAAGACGAAGATATACGAGTAGAATACCATCCAAGTCCCTATATAGAAACGAGGATATTCGAGTACATATATATATATATATATATATATATATATATATATATATATATATATATATATATATATATATATATATATATATATAGCAGTAATGTTGAACTAGCAAGTCAAGTCAAGTATATTCTATCTACAAACAAAAACAATAATAAATCTAGTAATCTACTACGAAGTCAATACCATAAATACTCATGTAACCTCGCATCATGTAACCCCCTATTTTCAAAATCTAGGTTATTTTATTTTTCTATTAATTTATTATCGTTCTAATAATTTTTAGAATATTTTATTCAAATAAAATTTAATTAAATTTATTAGAATATTTTATTTGGATTATTGAATTATTGTTTTTGAATCTATTTAAACCATGATTTCCATCAACTATAATTTTCATGTAAAATATTTTATAAAATCTATTTGATAGTTAATTATTATTTTATTGAAATATTTATGTAGATTAATTAATCATGATTTCCAGATTTGTAACTATCGCTAAGAAGATTGGTTATTTAGGAAAAGCCATTATGGAATGCTTAGCCACATGACTTGGTGAGAATATTCTGGAATCATCATTAACTAGTCAGGTTTAATATTGATTCATCATGATTAGTCTGAAATATTTCAGAAATATTCCCCTAGCCCATGTGCCTATAGATTCTAAGTCTTTCCTAATCATGGCTATAAATAGCCTCATTAATTGTTGATTTGATCATTCCTAAACTAATTCTAGTGGCCTAATGATTGTGTCCATGTGTCCGTGTCTATTCCACTATTTTTACATTTTTACATACAATTTTAGTGTCCATCCCGACACGGACACACCCATGTCAACATCCATATTTACCGACAACCCCGTGTCCATATACATCATATCCACCAAATTCCTCCAGTATCTTGTGTTCATCCAATACAGACCCGAGACATCAAACCCCTCACCAAAACCCTAATCCAGATCTAAACCCTAATTCTAGTAGAGCACCGCCTCGCCACCACCGTGTCTGTCGCTGGAGAACTGTTGTGCCCAGCCGTCTGCTGCCGGAGCATCACCATCGTCGAGGAGTCCCTACCGCTGTGCCTAGCCACTGTCCTTTCGAGCCATCGTCGGAGTTCTGCCGCTCCTTCGAAGCCAGCATCACCACCGCCTTCACATCTAGGGAACATCAGCCGCCGACACCCGCCATTTATTCGGATCGAGCCACTGAACACATCAAAGACCGTCGCAGCTTCTTCGACCCTCCGTCGCGAGCAGCTGTCTGCCTTCACTGCCGAATCTGGAGGTTTGACGCCAGATCTGTGCCTAAACGACCGGGTCGTCGTTGCGGAGCTTTCCGAACCACCATGGCGCTAAATGGACCGCTGATTGTCGTTAATTGTGCCTTCATCTCACCGACCATCGTGGATCCAATGCGACCTCTGCATAATCGCCACTTTTCAGGTAACCACCTTCTCATTTCCTTCTTCTTCTTCTTCTTCTTCTTCTTCTTCTTCTTCTTCTTCTCTATTTCTGAGTGAGAGAGTTCGTGAGAGAGAGAGAGAGAGAGAGAAACGAGAGAGTGAAGAGAAGAATGGGGGCGGCTCTATGCGTAGCAATTGTAGGCCTCGAAAATGAAAGTCACGCTGAGTTGATCAAAACAAAGTATAAAAGTCACGCTGGGTTGATCAAGATAATGTCTAAAATACACGCTGGGTTCTACCAGACTATTTTTTCAATATACGCTGGGAGACAGCTCATCATTTATCAGAGTGTCATCATAACTGACAGCACGACAGTCAAAGAATGTCTCCTCGTATGCCACGTATGTACGGGATTCGAGAGATCACAGCCGACTATTACGTGATTTTTGAAATCTTCTTCAACAAGACTCAGCCTTCACCAAGTTGGCGTGCCAAAAAGGCCTTATTGTCATTTAATACGACTGACAAAGTAATCAAATGTCAGAGATTTGGTGTCAGTCGAGGTACGTCGAATCAAGACAGCTGGCAGTCCTGCCTCAATCTTGCGTATATTTTGAGCCTTCTGGCTCAAGTCAGCGTGTATTTTGAACTTATATGTTTCTTCCTCAAGTCTGCGTGGATTCTGAAGTTTCCATCCTCAAGTCTGCATGGATTCTGAAGTTTTTTGCACCAAGTCTGCATGGATTCTGAAGCTTCTTGCCTCAAGTCTGCATGGATTTTGAAGCTTTCTGACCTAAGTCTGCGTGGATTTCGTCTTCAACAAGTCTGCGTAGATTTCATCAAATTGGAGTATGTGGCAGCCATGCCACTGATCTCTTACCTGCGTGTCCTGTAACTTGCACACGACTCATGCATGATTGCCATGTGTCCAACAGTTACAGGCCACGTCCAGTAACTGCTCATAACCTTGCGTATGTTAAATCCTGCATGATTTTCAACTATGCACAGGCTGTGAAGACAGTTATCTTTTCAGTTATTTTTGACTCTATAAATAGAGTTCTTTTCTTATTCATTGTACAGATACAGAGCTATCTAAATTGCTGTTAAAATTTTGAGAGCTTTTCTTCTTCGCATCGTCCAAGGGATAAAGCGATCGTCTTCTAGATCGGTATCCTACAGTTGTAATTTTCCCAGATACACAATAAATAAAGTGAATTTATTTATGGAAAACAAATTGGCGACTCTGTTGGGGATAACCATCTCCTCTTCTGATATGGCAACAAATCAATGCGACACTTCGTCAGTCGGCTTGACGAAGAAGGTGATATCGATCCAATTTGATCAACTCGCCTACAAAGAAATGCAGCGGGCTAAGGGTGGCAAGCCCACTTCAGCCTCCATCTCCACTGCCAAGTCGAAGGGACGATCTGTCTACGTCCCTAAGAATGTGTTGGCAACTAACAGTGAAGTTTCTGCCACAGTGTCTACTCCTAACACTGGCAAGAACTCTACTGCAAGCACGCACGTTCTTGTGTGCTCGAAGACGACAGCAATCAAAAGTCACGCTGACAGCACTGGCTCCTTAGCCAAATCTGTTCCAGCGTGCTATCTCAAAATCAAAAGTCATGCTGACAGCACTGGCTCCTTAGTCAAGCCTGTTCCAGCGTACAATCTCAAAATCAAAAGTCACGCTGACAGCACTGGCTCCTTAGCCAAATCTGTTCCAGCGTGTATTTCTAAAGTTAAAAATCACGCTAACAGCACTGGTTCTTTATCCAAGCCTGTTTCAGCGTGTATTCCAGCATACTATAAGAAGAATAGCTCTTTATCTATCTCTTCTTCTTTGCCAAGTTCTACTGGAACTGGGGGTGGTCTTGCTAGAACTCCTTCACAAATGGCACACAAAGTCCCTTCGAAAAGGAACAACTCTTTAGTTGTTTCTTCTGCTCCTGTAGTGCTTACTTCAGGAACAGCTTTGACTGACAGTTTTGTTAGTCAAGGAAAAGGAGATGGTCTTTTGACTACTCTTCCCTCTAGACATTCTATGTCTCAAAACTTGGATAAGTCTTTATTACCAACTCCTAATCAAGGGGGTGGTTCATCTCTTCCTTCTCTACAAATATCCAGATCAATGGAAGGAAAACTCCAAGTGTCAAAAACCAATGTTTTACTTCCAACTGATCTAAGAACAAAACTTAATCAAATCCGTTTGGAAAGCACTTCTGTAAGAGATCCAGATGTAGAGTATGCTAGAAATTATGTGGCTCATATTAATCACTCTCTATATAATCAAGAGCCATCAAGACCCAAGAACTGGAAATATATTCCTAAAAATACACAAAAAATGTTCTCTGATGTACCTCAATCTTCACAAACAGATTTGCGAGAACACCTTCAACAGAAGAGAAAAAATAATTCTGTGCCAAGGGATCGCGACCATACTGAATGTGACTTCCAGCCGAAAGTCATAATTCAATGCAGATGTCAATCAATGGATCATGACCATGCTGATCATGAATGTGACTTCCAGCCAAGAGTCACGTTACAATACAGATGTCAATCTAAACGACAATCTGTCTTCAACCGGATTCAGTGTGAACCTATGCCTGATGAAGATGAACCTCTGTTTGCTTCTGTCAACATGACTTCTCGGGATATTGGGGGTAGACCTGATAGTCCAGATGGAGTATATAGAGGCACCAGATCAAGAGTTATGGCTTCTAATCAAAGGGCTTTGATTCCTGAAGATGATTCTGAATTTCTTGGAGAATCTAACTTCCCACCTCTTCCTACTGGGGGTAGTTCTCCTGCAAATGACTTTGATACACAAAGTAATGATTCAGAACAAACAACATCTACCAGTTCATCAATAATCCCTCGTACAGTCACGACTTATATGGTCGATGGGAATACTGATGAACCTTCTTCTTCGACGACTCCTCAAGATCAAAGAATTGCTTCTTTGGAACAATAAATGAAATCTATGGCTGACACTATGAAGTCGATGTATGAACTCATGGCAACCCAGATACAAAATCGACAGACTGTACCTGAAGCCATACCAATTGATACTGGTGTAATTCCAGTACATGTTCCTCCAGCAGTACAATCCAATACTCTTGGACAAGTTCAACCAGTTCCTAGTCACTCAGTAGCTGGGGGTAGTGCTTATAATGCTGTTCCTCCTCCCAACTATTCTGTACAAGCTACAACTCCACAATCTTTCGGAGTTGTTACTGAAGAATTGAAGAACCTCAAAACTCAATTTGAGGTGTTCAAACAAAAGGATGGTTTGCAAAGGTTAGGTATCAAGCAACCTTACCCGATAGAATGGAAGCAAGTATCTTATCCTCCTAAATACAAGCCTCCTACTATCTCATTCTATGATGGAACCACTTCTCCGAGTCAGTTTATTAATCACTTTAAAGTGATGACTGACCAGCTGCAACCAAGTGACGCCCTCCTTACTCGGGTGTTTGTCGGATGTCTCAAAGGAACAGCTTATGAATGGTATAGAAGTCTCTCTGATGGGTGTATTACCTCATTTGCCGGTTTCAAACAAATGTTTCTTGAACGATTCTATGAAGGGCTCAATGACATGACTATGTCTGCTCTCATAAGAATCAAGCAGAAGAACAATGAAACTACTGAAGATTTTATTGAACGGTTTCGAAGAGAAGCTCTGAAAATGCCTCTTGGAACTCCTGATGCTGTTACCATCGACACATGCAAATCAAATTTGTTGCCAATCATCAGCATGTGGACAGGATCTACATAATTTCAAGATTGGCCTTCCTTCATAGTAAGTGCCAAAGCTGCAGAAATCAGTGCTGAAACCTTCAAAGGTTTAGGAGTGCAGATGAATCCCAAGGAAACAGGCCAAAATTCTAACAATAATGCTAAAAACAATGCTCGCAAGGGAAAAGAAACCCTTAAAGTTAATCTTCAGAGTAAAGATGCATCGACTGTTCAAACTCCTCCTGCTTCTACGACTCAACAATCAAGAACACCTCGTCCCAGAGAAGAATATTCTTTTGATGATGATGATGTCCTTGGTATCTTCGAATGTTTGCTTAAAAGTAATAAAATACAATTACCTGAAATGAAGAAACCCGATGAAGCCGGTAAGACAGATCATCCTAAATACTGCCCATACCACAGAATGTTGGGTTACACAATTCGTACATGTTATGTACTGAAAGGAAAGATCCAAGAAATGAACAAGTCTGGAGCCATCACTCTCACTCCGAAAGAGAAGACTGTTACTTCCAACGTTGTCTTTATACAATTCGGAGATTTTCTTCCTCAACTCCTTGAAAGCGGGATTGTTCCTATTCCCAAGGCAACTCTTGAAATAGTGAATATTCCTCCTCCATAGTCTGAAGGTTTAGTTCCGATCACTATGGAAACAGGAGAAATCCTATGGATTCATCCTGATTTAGTGGCAGATTTTGAATCTCCTTCCCTTCAAAAGATTTCTTCCCGAAAATCTAAGAAGGCTGGAAAGACTAAGTCATGTCATATGACTTCTCTCGGATCTACTCCCGACACAGAATCAAAAGACAAAGCAGAAGCACTTGCTGGTGCTACTAGAACAGGAAAACCTTATCTAAAGGATTATTCCAAGAATCCTGAAGATACACCTGATATCTCTCCTGCTGACAAAAATACTCCTGATGTTCCTGAGGAAGAATCATCCACTGTACCTGTTCCTTCAACTACACCGGGGGTACCTACTCCTTCCAAGCCTACAGCTCTTAAGAAAGGCAAACAACAGGCTCGATTTGATAAACCAATCAAGAAGTCCCCTCCTCTTGGGCTTCAGAAGCCTTATAACTTCGACATTCTAGCTCAACTTGCTAATACTCCAGCTAGAATGTCCCTCTTTGAACTTCTACGTCTTTCTAAAGAGACTCGGGAGACATTAAGTGAGGCACTTCTTCAGGCAGACTCTTGCCTTGCACAATTAAAGAAGCCAGATGAAGAACCTGTCACTTGCTTACATTGCAACAGTGTATTGGAGATTATCCCGAATATCACCTTTACACAAGATGACATGTTACTGAAGGATAATCAACATGATCGACCTCTCTACTACACCGGTTATATCGATACGATCAAGATAGATCGTATCCTCATTGATCCAGGGTCTGCTATAAGCATAATGCCTAAGAGTCTGTTGGATGAACTAAAAATCCCTCTTCACAAGCTTTCCAAGACGGTTACTACTATCTTGGGATTCAATCAAAGCCGAAGCGAGCCTTTGGGAAAGATTCATCTAAAACTTCAGATAGGCGATTTCAGATCCAAAGTCACTTTCTACGTGATCGAGATCGTAGGGTCTTACAATCTTCTTCTGGGAAGACCCTTCCTTCATGAAAATAATGTGGTTCCTTCCACTCTTCATCAGTGTTTTAAATACATTGACAGCAATGGACAAGTACGAAAAGAAGTTGCTAATATAAATCCTTTCCATGGGGTTGAAGCTTATTTCAATGATTCCCGGATGTACAAAGAAGAGTATACAAGGCTTATACAAGATATGGAGAAAGAGGATTCACAAAGTGAGACCTTGATAATTCCTATTAAAGGTCGAACTACTCAGCAACAGTCTCCTAAACCCTCTGGAGAAGATTCCTTCATTATTCCAGTAAGCGGACGAATTTCTCCATCACCTCAATCATCTGCTCAAGATACACTGATCATTCCTGTCAGTGGGCGTACTATAGTTCCTGTATCTTCACATATAAAACAGGATACTCTGGTAATCCCGGTTGGAGGGAGGACTACTCTTCCATCTCAGGCTTCAAGGGAGCTCACCTCTTCTGAGCCATTTGTTATCGATCTTAATCGAAACAAAACTTCTTCTCGTTCTTCTTCTCCCCCTTTAGTCATTGATTTGGCTAAGATTTCTAAGGCTCAGCCTTCTCCTGATGTAAATACTGCTACTTTTGAATTTAATGAAAAGTCCCCATCTTTGCAGTATATTGATGTGTGTAATCATGTTCATAGTTATTTGCATCTGTTGGATGATTTAAGAACAATAACTATAGGAGTTGTACAGACTTTTCATACGGGAGTATCCCTAGAATCAGTGCAAGCTTCATACTTTTTGGTCCCTAGCAGAAAGCCAGGAGATATTCCAATATTCTTCTACAAAGGGCCCCAAAATCCTTCTGATTTGGAAGACGATGACAAAAACGATGACACCGGAAGGTTACAACTACGTCGTTATAGTCAGCAATCTAAAGACATTATCAAGAATATGGGCTATGACTTCAGAACTGGCCTCAGTAATGGAAGAGGAAGAAAAATGCCTGTCCGGATTCCTCCTTTGAAATATGGAAGGACAAAATACGGATTGGGTTATATTGCTTCTACTCCCTTCATCAATACTATCCATGAAGATCCCGAATCTGACGAAGATACGAGATCTGATTCTTCTAGTACCACCTCTTGGGATTCTGATACAAGTATTGGTGACCTCCACTACAACATTCTGTCTTCCAACATGGTCTCCATTGACGGTTCTGAGGAAGATGATGAAGACGAAGATGAATTTGAAATCTCACCTGAATCATAACAATGGGCCCAAAGATTAGACAATCAATGGGAGTTCCGATTTGAGCAAAAAGAACCTCCGACTGAAGACAAACTTGTTCAAATAGATGTTGGTGAAGAGGGATCCCCTAAGCCAATATTCATCAGTGAAAGTCTTTCTGAAACTGATAAAAAAACATGATCAAACTTATTCGTGAATACATTGATGTCTTTGCTTGGAGTTATGAAGATATGCCAGGACTTGATCCACAGATCGCAACTCACAAACTCAATATCTTGCCGAATGCTAAACCGGTCAAACAACAACAACGACGATTTCGTCCAGACATTATGGATGCAATTGAAGCTGAAGTCAATAAACTCATGGCTTCCTAATTTATCAGAGAAGAACAACATCCTGACTGGGTAGCTAACATAGTTCCTGTTCTCAAAAAGACTGGTAAGATCAGAGTCTGCATAGACTACCGCGATCTCAATGCGGCATGTCCTAAAGACGAGTTTCCTTTACCAATCACTGATTTCATGATCGATAATACCTGTGGGTTTGAACGGATGTCATTCATGGACGGGTATTCCGGGTACAATCAGATTAAAATGTTTCCAGATGACGAGAAACACACTTCTTTCAGAACGTCGATTGGTACATACTGTTATACAGTGATGCCATTCGGTCTCAAGAATACATGAGCAACTTATCAACGAGCTATGAGCACTATATTCCGTAAATATTTGCGGAAAACAGTCGAATGCTATGTTGATGACATTGCAGTTAAAAGTCGACAAAAGGAGGATCACATCCAAGATTTGAATACTATATTTGATCTAATGCGCAAGCATCAATTAAAGATGAACCCTACTAAGTCCTTCTTAGGCGTCTCTAGTGGCAAATTTCTCGGCTTCGTCATTACCTCGAAAGGTATACACGTGGATCCCGAGAAGATCAAAGCTATCCAAGAGATGCGTCCTCCACGCACCTTAAAAGAGCTACGAGGATTTCAAGGAAGGATCGCTTATACCAGGAGATTCATCTCTAATTTATCAGGAAGCTGCAGACCATTCAATAAACTCATGAAGAAAGGTGTTTCTTTTGTCTGGAATGATGAATGTCAGAAAGCATTCGATGATATAAAACAATATCTGATGAGTCCACCAGTATTGGTACCTCCTGTCTTAGGAATTCCATTCCTCCTATATACCCGAGCAACGAGTCATTCATTGGGTGCATTGCTTGCTCAAAAGAATAAAAATGGTCATGAACAAGCCATTTACTATCTCAGTCGTACCATGACTGGAGCTGAACCTCGATATTCACCGATCGAAAAAGAATGTCTAGCCTTGATGTTCGCTGTTCAAAAGACACGACATTATATCATTGGCCAGACTATTCATGTCATCTCCAGGATCAACCCTATACGAATCATGATGAAGAAACCAAGTGTTTTAAATTCTCGATTGGCTAACTGGGGAATCTTACTTGCTCAGTATGACATGCACTATATCCCTCAGAAATCAGTCAAAGGACAAGCTTTAGCTGATTTTCTGGCTGCTCATTCAATTCCAGAGAATTCAAAACTCTATGATGAAATTCCAGATGAAGTCCTAGACTCAAATCAAATTGCTGAAGAAGATCCTATTTGGCGTCTATTCTTTGATGGAGCTTCAAGAATAGGTCCTAATGGTGACATTATTGCTGGAGTTGGAATTGTTCTTGTATCACCAGAAGGTCTTGCTATCCAAAGAGCTTATTCACTCGATCAGCCATGTTCAAACAACGTTGCTGAGTATAATGCATTACTCATTGGTCTTCAGCTCGCCAAACATCTGAACATTCAACATTTGGAGGCGTATGGAGATTCTAAACTCATTGTCAATCAGATAAGGGGCACTTATGAAGTTCGCCATCAAGATCTGGTTCCTTATTATAGATCGGCTATATCTATGGCTTCTTCATTTGAAGAATTCTTCATCGAGCATGTTAGACGAGCATGTAACACAGAAGCGGATGCTCTCGCTAATCTCGCGACAGTATTGGCTATTCCGATTAGATAGCAACAAATGATTGTTGTTTGCAATCGAGAATTATTCCATCTTGAGAACAATCTGACTCTAGGACTTCCAATTAATATTGAAGAATCAACATCTCATGATGTCAATACAACAAGAGGATTCAGATTTGGTTGTAAATCCTTTTCATCTTCATCTGATTCCAGTATAGAATTCACCTTTAACAATTCAGCTGAGAATCAGAATACAGATAAAGATTGGAGACTTCCTTAATTAGATTTTGTATTGTATGATATTCTCCCAGATAATCCGAGTGAGGCAGCATCTATCAGACGACGATCACTCAGATTTTATTACAATCATACTACAAAAACCTTATATCGTCGAGCTTACGATGGTTTACTTCTTCGATCTGTTGCCGGTGATGAAGCCCAACAAATTATCCGTGAAGCACATAATGGAATTTACGGAGCACATCAGCCTGGACCAAAACTTCAAGACCGTATTCGACGTATGGGTTATTATTGGCCTACTATGGTATCAGATGCCATCGAATACGCAAGGAAGTGTAAAGCTTGTCAAATCCATGCAGATTTTATCCATCAACCTTCAGAATTTCTACATCCAACGGCAGTATCATGGCCCTTCGAAGCTTGGGGCATGGACATTATCGGCCCAATCAATCCGCCGTCATCAAAAGGTCATCGGTTTATTCTTGCAATAACCGATTATTTCTCCAAATGGGCCGAAGCTATTCCTTTATCTGAAGTAAAAACGTCCAACGTCATCAACTTTATCAAGCATCATGTTATCTATAGATTTGGTGTTCCTCGACGCATTATTCATGATAATGGACCACAGTTCGTCAGCCAGAAATTTACTCGATTCTGTGACGATCATCGGATCAACAATGTAGCTTCTACCGCATATAATCCGACAGCTAACGGATTAGCAGAAGCTTTCAACAAGACCATCATCAAACTCTTAAAGAAGTTTGTTTCTACTAACAAGCAGAATTAGAGTGAGAAACTTGGTGAATGTCTGTGGGCTTACCGCACTACAGTTCGTAATGCTACCAAATGTACACCTTTCTCTCTGGTGTATGGATGTGAAGCTGTTCTTCCATTAGAGATTCAAATTCCTTCTTTAAGGATAGCAATCGCTAATGAACTTACCACTGAGAATAATGATCGTCTTCGACATCAGGAATTAGAAGCTCTGGATGAAAAGCGATTATCTGCTCAACAGAATATCGAATTCTATCAAGCTAGAATCTCAAGAGCTTTTAACAAAAAAGTCAGAGTTCGAGCATATCAAAAAGGAAAACTTGTTCTAACAGTCAGACGTCCTATGACTATGACTCATATGAGCAAAGGCAAGTTCGATGCAAAGTGGGAAGGTCCTTATGTTGTGAACAAAGTTTTCTCAAATGGAGCTTATCAACTCTCAGATCTGGACGGCCGAATTGTTATGATGCCTATTAATGGCAAATTCCTTAAAAAGTATTATGTATAAATGCTTGTAAATCATCAGACAAGTTCAAGTCTATAAATAAAAGTTCGAATTTTATTTCATCATGAATGATAATACATGATATTAAGGAAGATCACTATCATCCTTTTCTACATTTGGACGTGGGCCACTGTCGTCCTTCTCGAAAACACGGTCAGCAAAAGAGCCGAGAACCTCCTTGCTGGAACCCACGAGGAACTTGTAAACGGCTATCCTCATGGCTTCTTCTTCTTCAGTCCTTCCTGGTTCGAGCAGGAAGTCCAGAATGTCTCTTGGTGGTCAGGGTGTAGAAGAACCTTCGCCTGCTTCTGCCTTCTTTGGCTGAATTGGATCTGCAGGGTGGTCTTCAGTGCCCTTCTGAACCTTCCAGGTGATTTCAGCCTTCTTGGGTGCTTCTCCAGACAATATTTTTATGTTGAAGAGTAGAAGTGTTCGTTCCTGTCAGATTCCTGCTATATTTATAGGCAGAAGTTCCTCAAATAACGAAGCGACAAATTCATCCGATGGTTCGCTCGTTCATTAATACCTGACGGTTCGTCCGTTCATTACATTCATCCGATGGCTCATCCGTTCATTTATTTACCACCCGACGGTTCGCCCGTTCATTATCACCTGACGGTTCGTCCGTTCATAATCTTCTATCAATTGATTAGAAAGTGGGATTCGCTATTTATCATGTTTCTATGACCTCTGAATAAATATTAAATCTACTTTCTTTTCCTATCTATCACTTTTATTCTGACCTCTGTATAGATATTAATCTAATTTTCTTTTGAGTTCATATATGCTATTATGTCCATATTACCTCTGATAGTATCATATACTCTAAAATATAAAATAAGATTTCATTATCTATCATGTCCATATTGCATCCAGATAGATACAAATCATTGATCATAGAAGAACCATCATTTTCATTCCCATATCATCAAAAAGTCTATTACATTTTCTTAGACTTTATCATAAGTTATAATGGAAATCTTTTACATTCTTGGATTTTCATTCTATACACCAACAAAAACCTAATAGAGATCTATTTCTTCTTTGGATCTTCTTTGACGGGTTCGTTGTTGGTGGCAGTTCCTGACTGTCTGAGTCCCGGTGACGACCAGGACAGCAGGAATCAAACTCTGGTCTTCTCTCTCAGAAAAGAGGAGAACCCCAGAGTATGGCAGCCCGAAGGCGTGTTGCTGCCAATACAACTGGTGGATTAGGAGCGGCCTCTCAGAGGAGATAGGAACGTATCCATCATTGGGATACAATTCCTAGTTCTGCCGTGAAAGGAACTCTACTACCCGATTTCTCGGGGTAGAGTTGACTCCACCGTCCAACTCTCCGTGTATAAAGGCTCTTCCTACCAACAGAGGAAGACCCTTCTATCTCACGAAGAGTTCTGAGTTGTCTGAATTGTGCGTCAAAAGCGCATGAGCTCCCTGATGTTGATGTCAGAAGAACGCTCTCCACACCATCCAAATCGCCAATGCCAGTTCTGAAAAAAATTTCAGCCAAACTCCTGCAGAAAGCAGCAAGAAAAAAGAAATTAATCAATAGAAATGTCATTATCATTAGGCGTGCGCTGGTCAAACAAAGACAAGCGCACTGGCTAGTCAAAGACAGACGCATCCTGTTCAGTCAGAGACAAAAGCTCATCTTCAACAATAAAAAAGTGGTACGCATACTATGTTGGACTCACCATCGAGATTAAAAGGTTTTGTGCTAAGGATTGGCAAACCAATGTCTGATGATGTAACGCACAAGAATACAACATCAGAAAGCATTGCTTTCTTGTTGAGAATGAAATCTTGCAAAAAGGTCATTCTCAGAGAAGAAGAAGAAGAATAAAGAGATGAGTATGCGTGAAACTCAGCTATCTATTTAAAGGGTCTAAGTGCAAGCCTATTTTTGGAAAGATCCGAGTAAAAAGCCCTCTTAACCACGGAATGAGTGTCACGTGTGCTTTGGAAGATACCACAACATTTGAAATATTCAAAGAATGCCGTCTAATGCTCTTCATTAGCGCACGTTATTCGGAGTAAAACTAGTTTTCAGCACAAAGTTGTACCATATTTTTCAAAGCAAAGATAAAGAGGCACTGATGACCTTACATAAAAAGGGAAAAGAAGTGCAACATTTTTTTTAGAAAATAGAAGCATGAAAGGACACGCCCTATTTTGCGGAGTAACTGAGCTTGGCACCCAATTCCTCTACGCTATTGACCCCCATATGGTGTAACAGAGCATCGAGCGCTTCCCGCTGCTCTGCGAGGCTGCGCCCATTGGAAGAAGATGAGCCATCCAGACCAAAATGGCTCAGGAAGTTCTTGGCTAATTGTGTAGGGTCATCTTTGAACTCGAAAACTAAAGGCTCCGGTTCTTTACCCCCGAAAGTAGGGTCGCCATGGGCGTAAAAACCCAACTTTTGTGCTTCTTCCTCAGCTTTTTCCTTCGGTGTCATGTTGATGCGAGATGAAGATTAAAACTGAATCTTCTCCCCGTTTATATAAAGAAGCTCGCCGGCGGTTCATATTCCACTATAAATTGGATGCAATCAGTCTCGAAAAATGAAGAGTCATCATGACATTTAATAAGTTCATTTGCATATTTTCAAAGTATTTCGAAATTTTGAAGTCTTTTCAACTTTCGAAAACTTTGAAGGGGGTTTTGTAGGCCTCGAAAATGAAAGTCATGCTGAGTTGATCAAAACAAAGTATAAAAGTCACGCTGGGTTGATCAAGATAATGTCTAAAATACACGCTGGGTTCTACCAGACTATTTTCTCAATATACGCTGGGAGACAGCTCATCATTTGTCAGAGTGTCATCATGACTGACAGCACGACAGTCAAAGAATGTCTTCTCGTATGCCACGTATGCACGGAATTCGAGAGATCACAGCCGACTATTGTATGATTTTTGAAATCTTCTTCAACAAGACTCAGCCTTCACCAAGTTGGCATGCCAAAAAGGCCTTATTGTCATTTAATGCGACTGACAAAGTAATCAAATGTCAGAGATTTGGTGTCAGTCGAGGTACGTCGAATCAAGACAGCTGGCAGTCCTGCCTCAATCTTGCGTATATTTTGAGCCTTCTGGCTCAAGTCTGCGTGTATTTTGAACTTATATGTTCCTTCCTCAAGTCTGCGTGGATTCTGAAGTTTCCTTCCTCAAGTCTGCGTGGATTCTGAAGTTTCCTTCCTCAAGTCTGCGTGGATTTTGAAGCTTTTTGCACCAAGTCTGCGTGGATTCTGAAGCTTCTTGCCTCAAGTCTGCGTGGATTTTGAAGCTTTCTGACCTAAGTCTGTGTGGATTTCGTCTTCAACAAGTCTGTGTGGATTTCATCAAATTGGAGTATGTGGCAGCCATGCCACTGATCTCTCACCTGCGTGTCCTGTAACTTGCACACGACTCATGCATGATTGCCATGTGTCCAACAGTTACAGGCCACGTCCAGTAATTGCTCATAACCTTGCGTATGTTAAATCCTGCGTGATTTTCAACTATGCACAGGCTGTAAAGACAGTTATCTTTTCAGTTATTTTTGACTCTATAAATAGAGTTCTTTTCTTATTCATTGTACAGATACAGAGCTATCTAAATTGTTGTTAAAATTTTGAGAGCTTTTCTTCTTCGCATCGTCCAAGGGATAAAGCGATCGTCTTCTAGATCGGTATCCTACAGTTATAATTTTCCCAGATACACAATAAATAAAGTGAATTTATTTATGGAAAACAGCAATGAGAGAGATGTGTTAGGATTATTAGGGTTAGCTTTTGGGCCCGGTTAGTGGGCTTAGCTAACTAGCCAGTAAAATAAAATGAATGACAAAAACAGAAAAAGAAAACGACAACAGTAGTAGGCCAGGCTTTGAGCCAGTGGGCCGGCCATTGGAAAAAGAAAAAAGAAAAGAAAAAAGAATGGGAATATGGGCTGTGGGTTGATTTTAGGGTTGGATGTTTGGGTTTGGGCTGTTTGTTTGTTATTACTATTGTTATTATTACTATTCCTCTTACTATTATTATTATTATTATTATTATTAATAAAAAATGTTGTTCATACTATTAGTATCATTATTACTATTAATATTTCTTAGTAATATTCATAGCAAATACTTTGCTATATATTCTATTAAGAATTATAATACTAGTATTATTAATAGTATCTATTTAATATTTTGCTAGCAGAAATATTCCTCAATAATGATTTATCTAACTAAAATTACTTTGCTAGTAAATATATATATTCAAGTACTTGTTATTATTTAAACAATATTATTTTCTAAATTATTTATTGCTTGTTAATATATATGTTTGACTAGTAATATTATACTGCTAGTCTTTATAGATAGTTAGTGATATTAGCTAGTTGCTATTATTTAGAGGCTAACATATTCTTGTCCTATTCTAGGTGGAGACATTTGAGACATTTGATTTTCAAGGACAAGACAAGTACTTGTATCTCAACTTTGCTATGCATGTTACACTAACATGTTTTAGTGTTTCACTTGCTTGTATGTCTCTTGTGTAGTATCGGGAGTGAAAACGATCACGAAGCATGTAGCCACCTAAGCCCTGGACATATACTCGACTGCTAGTATAGAGCACATGATATATCTTATATCATACGTGACTGCTAGTATATCATTGCGTTATACCTTATGTCCATTTACTTGACTGCTAGTATAGAGTACATGATATGCCTTATATTATACATGACTGCTAGCATATCATTGCTTTATACCTTATTCCTGCTAGTACAGTGTATACTATATGCCTTATATTATACGTGACTGTTAGCATATCATTGCACTATACATTATGTCACGACCCGCTCCCGAATATCAGACACGAGTCGGACACGTCCAGCCTTCGTCGATGGACACGACGAAGTAAGTTGTATAATTCTAAGGAAAACTCCAAGATACAAGATACATAAAATAACACAGCTGCTATACACATTCCCAGAACAAATCTCCACAATCTACCAAATCAATACAATATCATCCACAGACAAATCCGGTAATCAAAATAAAATTATACAATCCTGAATACTCAAATACAAAGTACATAACAAAAATCTCTAAAACAATCTAAGAGAATATCTAACTATAACTCTAAAATTCTAAGTCTATCCTGAGGCAACTCTATCCTAGCTTCGGGCTCTGGCCCATGAAGGAGATACAACATCATCAAGTAAACCTGCAACGTATCCTGTCAGAAAAAGAGCAAAGTACAATCCCGACAAGAAGCACTAAACAGAGTAAAACTGAAATGCATGAAAAAGGATCTACAATATAAACTATGGTACAAGAAACGAAATATGGAACTATAGTACATGAATAATGATGAAACTATAGTACCAGATCCAGAACAATGAACTAGACTATCAGTGTAACATGCATTTGAAATAACTATCAGAGTATGCGACCGGCTGGGATAGTACAGGATATAAGAGCAAATGAATAATGGTACGACTTAGAGTCATACGTGCACGATGTGAGACCTAAGCTATTAGTCAATGCCTTGCTAAAATAGGATTGGTCACATATCTGTAGTATTTTTCTACCCCAATGTACAAGTAAAGGACACTGAACAATGAACGATGAACAATAAACAATAAGCAATGAACAATGAACAATCGTATGTACAACGTGTCAATATGAGAACATGAAGCAAGACAGAAATACAGAGTAAAGAGTTCGAGTCGGTGTACTTGCCTTGGTATTGTTGTAGAAGTCAAGTCCAAAAGTCCAGAGAAATCTGTGTCAAGAAGACACAATAATTCTTTAGAAGAAAATTCTAAATCCACTATTTATTTTCTAGGCTTATCCTATAAGAATTTAAAACTTAAACTTAAGGAGCTACCAAGCTAACACTTCCACCTCAAAACTATTACCCAATCTTAAATATGGCCAAGGTTCAGCCATAACTTCTTGGCCTAGAAATCAGGCCTAACTTCACAAAGCCTGCTACTAGTAGGCCCTCGAACGGTTAAGTAGACATGCTTAAAATTGTGTATTGGTCCCAACTATCAACTGGATCCACCAACCATTGTAGTATCCCTCAAAGCTTAGTTTACAAACCTATATATGAACCAAGTCCAATTCATGTGCTCATTCCTCCAAAAATAGAACTCAAAAATATATGGCCAAGCCCACTTAGGCAAGGAACAATAACAATATCCTATACTACCAGTTAGAAACTTGGCCTATCTTGTGGACTTGGTCTGTTAGACATCAATAATTAGGATACTAAGTTACTGGTCTGAACGCTAACCTACTGACAACCTAATATAGTCTTAGCTCTAAGGCCTTAGTCCAATCAATCACTAAATCCCAATTGATCTTGATTTATAGGACTAAGCCTACTAACTTAGCTAACATACTGATGGTTTTAAACTAAACTTCTTCTGGCTTAAAACCAGCAGTCTAGTTCCCCATGAAACCACACTCACCTTCTCAATGAAATCCCTATTGAATTAATCAGTTAGGCTCTGCCAGCACTCCCATTCAATTGACTAACCAACCTATGGTCAAGAACTAAACCTGACTATGCCCAACGGCTAAGAAATCAAGACTCAACCAAATGCTAAGTTTAAACGTAACAGTTACTATGATTACCAAACATTGCATTCTTGTACCCTTGCAGCCAACCTATCATCCAATCATGCGCCCTGAAATCCCTCCGCAACATTGTGTCAGACATGAAGTAGTAGTGTCCCTCGATACTAAGTCTGCTCCAGGCGTTCGATAGTGTACTCGCTCGACGTTTACTTGACATCATGAAAGAAGAATTCCAAACCAAAATGCTGCAATGAGCGAAGAAAATAATACCTGAGCTCGAACAGTGTCTGATATGGACCGGTTGAGTCCCAAAATCGGCAACAGAGCCTTCCTCGACAAAACGTCAAACACCAAATGTGCAAGAAATAAAAACAATTATATGAGTTAGATTTGAATTCGTAACAACTCCAAAATTGGAGAAATTCACAGGAATAATCAAGAATTCACCAAAATAACTTCCCAATAAAAATTCTAAGAAAACGAATGTCCAGGACGCTCAAACACCATTGTCACGTAAATCCGATCAAAATCACACAGAGGCGTGATAGATGAAACACGAATATCGATTCGAAAACTTACCTAACGAATATGTTCGCGAACTTGTGACGAATCCTCACCGCACCTCACTGCTCCTTCTGAGCCTTCCACGAAGTCCAGTTGCCGAACTCCCGATCATTTGATAAAGATGAAGAGGAACCTCGCTGCGGTCGAGAAGATCAATCGCTCTGTTGTTTGCTCAAACTCTCGACGACAATGATCTCCACGACAGAGGTTCAGTGAGCTCTCGAGATGCTGCAATCCGCCATGGCCGGAACTGCAATCGAGTTGGCGTGAGGAGAAAGAGAAGGATTGGTGAAATTTTTGCAGAGCTTCGCCAAAGTGGAGGTGAGTAAAGAATGAGAGCTTCTGGGGTTTATTTATAGGCGATGGAAGGAACGGGCAGGTGGTTAGGGGGTCAGCATGGGCAGGTTTAAGCGGTTGGACGGACAGGTGGCCGACGACGACAGCTGAAGAATTTGTTACAAGGCTGTAGAAATTGGTTAGACAGTTGAGGAGGAGAAGCTTCTGAAGTTGGTGTCGTTCCGCACGTTGCATCGTCGCCTCTGATTCGAACAAATAGGAAAAAGAAGAATGTGTAGGAACGAAATCGTAAAGCAGAATACTCTAGAGGGGGGTGAATAGAGTTGGCAGCGGAATAATGCTAATTAAAAATTATTAGCAGCAAGATCATAGAATAATAATCACAACTAAATAATGTAAAGGCAGAGATAAGAAAGCAAACGCAAAGACATCGATGTATACTGGTTTCCCTCTGTTGAGGACTAGTCCAGTCGGTAGAACTCTTGCTACCAGTTGAATCCACTATTGGCAAAACCGCAAGTTTTCTTACGAAGTCCTTGCAACTTCTACAACGCTAGCTTTGATACGAAGAACTCGTCCAACTTCAATTGTGAAGAGGTATTCTTCTATCAAGCCTTCTGATTACAATTACTCAGAAACTTCTAGACCGTACCGCACTGGCAAATCGACTAGAGGATTGTAACTGGCTTGAGATCTGAAAATTAAAGCTCGAGAAAAACTCTTTGGAAGACTGAAAGCTTTAAGTAGAGAGAAGATTGAAAGTGAATGAGTGAGTAAAAATGATCGAAATCCATCTCTATTTATAGGAGTTCCAAAGACAGAATTCTTGCAGAATTCGGGCATAATTCGGGCAGAAATCGAAAAGCAAATCTCGGTCAAATCCGTAACTACAGGAGGACCAAGTTCCAAGGAATTCAAAAACAAAACGGCCACTAACCGAACTCTGGCCGAGTTCTGTCAGGGTTTTTCAAAATAGATTTTAGGGAATTTTGAAAACCTTTTTGGAGTTTTTGTAAATACTAATATTTTTCAAAACTAAGGACATTTTTAAAAACATTTTGAAATCATTTTGGAATAGCCTATTTGCCAGTACAACTCGGTGACATTGTATTTCTAGACTCAATAAAATAAAAGATTACATTGCTCAAAGAAATACAGACTCGAACAGACAAACAACGCTTCGATCTTGAACTGAGTAGATAGCCGTTCTTGATCATGTCCAAGAGTCCGAGATGTCCTGACTAGCTCCATATATCGAGACAGAGTTTGATCAATTATTAAAATCAGTTTGACCATATGACCAATGGGCCAACAATCTCCCCCATTTTGGTAATTGACAAACTATGAATGATATAACATCTTTTGAGATAAGATACCACAAAAATTGTTCAAAAATTGTTCAATCCCTGTATTATTCTCAAAACAAAATGTTAGATACTTTTTCTCTCCCGTTGTCACTTAGCAAAATAATTACGAAGAAATAGGCTCCCCCGTAATTAATGCATAAGCTACAACAGTGAAGAAACACAAGAAAATAATATCTCATGCAGAGAGAATATACAAGACATAACATAGAAGTAGTTCACAGGCAGTTTATAATATAGAAGCAGATAAAGATGCATATAAAGAATAAATAAGCTGATATGAAAGATAAACTACGCATCCCATAAAAATAAAATGATGTTCAAGAGACATCAAGAAATATCCAGTACAAGTCCTCAAAAGAAATGAACATAAAAACTAGAAAAAAAAAACTTAGAATGTCGGAGCATTTCCAAGTGTACAGTAGACAATAACTAAATCTCAAAATTAGCTAATATATCATCATCACATCTCCTCCTCCTCTTTCTCATCATCATTAGCATGACCGGCATATCCAGAAGGACCAGCTCCAGAAGTACCAGCACTAGAAGGGGAGGAGGGACGCCAGCGTAAAACTCACCGACAAAGTCTCGAGGAGGGGCACGATCAGAACGATACCAATCATATGCGTTACCGGGCTGAAAGTAGGCATGAACAGCCTCATCCTCACAGCGGTAACCAGAAAAGGCTGGATCTCTAGGAATAGAACCGGCAGAATGTCCAGTCTGAGCAAATCGAAGATCAGCTAGAGAATTTGCTATCGTCTGATAATGAATGACATCACGGAACTCACGTTCGCGGGCCATATCCGTCATCGAGACGTACAAATCAGAAAGATGCTGGTGTATGCCTTCAAAGGTCATGGCATACTGCTGAGTAGGTGGAGGAAGTGGAGCAGTAGGAGGAGCTGTAGTAGTCATACTACGACGAGATAGCTTAAGAAACTTGGGCTCAGGGTCTTGAGTACAAGTTGACAGATCAATATCAAAATGCTGGAAGATGCGTGGGAGAATCATCGCATAAGAGAGATTTCTATCTCTTTTATGACAACGTCCCATCATCTGGATAATAGTCTTAGGGGCAGAAAAAGGAATCCCCTTAAGAATATGATACATAGCAGACAGCTCAAGTGATGTGACATCATCCTTTGAAGTAGACTTCGGAAGGAGAGTGGAGTAGATGATGCGATGCAATTCATAACTAAACAAGTTCAAGTTATTTACCTTGAACTTTCCAGAGCGAACTCGATCAGGGGCACAAAGTTCAGCTTTGAAATTAGCAAGTGTCGTGCCGTCGGGGAAATCAAATTCAGTGATATCATCAAGCGGTGCACCTTTGTTAGAAATACCAAGGATTTTTGCTAAGAGGACATCATTGAACTCGATATCTAGTCCGCCAACACGAGTACTTACGTCAAACGTGTTTAGTACGATATTGCAATAGAAAAGTCTAATGGCATTAGTAGCTACTGGAAAATAAAGTTTAACAAAGTATTGTAACCCTAATGCCTCAAAATAAGGACGATGTTCTGGAAACACAGTCCATTTGATAGGAGCGCCTGTGCATATGGATCTCATAGAAAAGTCTCCATACCACAGAAGGGCTTGATCTAGGGTTTGAAAATAAAACCCATCGAACGTGCCATCGCTCGATTGAACTGGTAAAAAGAGGGAATCCGTGGGTGGATTTGAAGATGATCCTTCCTCACTAGGATTGGTCGTCTTCTTCCTCTTGAAGGGGTTGAATCCCTTAGGCGGCATTGTGCAAATAAAGTAAATATGCACGAATTTGAAAGGAGGAAAAATACGGAGTTATACCTCCCGAGATTCAAGTATACTGTAGAGGACAACAATCTCCGCACGAATCCAAAATTTGGATGGATTTCACCACGTAGATTGGGAGAAACGAAGTAGTGAAGAACTAGGGTTTGGAGAGCTTCGCGCAACTGCTGTTGCTGTGAAGGTGGTTTTAGAAGAAATGAAGAAGAAGAGGCTCTCGGGTTCTGGTTATATAACCAGATACCACTAACTGAACTCGGGCCGAATTCGGTCCGAACTCTGGCCGAATTCGTCTGGGGGTTCTGTTAGTTGGTTTGGGCCATTTTCTTTTTCATTGACTCATTTCAATAATTTAATTCAAAGATTAGTAATTTCAACCTTCAATTAATATAATTAATATTATTTTATAGATTAAATATCGTTACATAGCGACTGTCTCAGATTAGCTGTAGGAGTACTGTTCCAGCTGGCGGAGGTTCACCGGGGAACTCTTAAGTACCGTTTCGCTTCAACCGTAGTTGTGGTGACAGATAGACTCTTTATTGGCTTGTCTCTAACACAGTTTTTGCGTATTAAAATATAATCATAAAACAAAATTAATTAACATTATTGACGTCCAAAATTCCTAATTCTCGACGTAAATAATTGAAACGATCTTCTGCTAGAGGTTTTGTGAAGATGTCAGCTAATTGATTCTCAGTGTCTATGTATACAAGGTCAATATCTCCATTCTGATGATGATCTCTAAGAAAATGATGTCGAATCTCGATATGCTTAGTACGAGAGTGACATACTGGATTCTTAGTCAAATTAATTGTGCTTGTGTTGTCACAAAAATAGGAATATGTGTGAAAAATAAATCATAGTCTTCTAAGGTTTGTTTCATCCACAAAATCTGAGCACAACAACGTCCTGCGGCGATATACTCAGCCTCTGTTGTTGATAGGGCAACAGAATTTTGCTTTTTACTAAACCATGAGACTAAAGCCTTGCCTAAGAAATGACATGTGCCGCTGGTACTTTTTCTATCAACTTTGCATCCAGCAAAATCTGCATCCGAGTAACCAATAAGGTCAAAGGACTTGGTTTTGGGATACCGTAACCCAACAGAAGAAGTGCCTTTAAGGTATCGAAATATACGCTTAACTGCGCACAGATGTGATTCCTTTGGATTAGCTTGAAAATGTGCACACAGGCAAACACTAAACATAATATTTGGACGACTAGCAGTTAAATAAAGTAAACTATCGATCATACCTTAATACTTACGTATGTCGACCAGCTTGCCTTGTTCATCAATATCAAGCTTTGTTGAAGTTTCCATCGGAGTGCCAATAGGTTTGACATTGTCCAGATCAAACTTCTTTAGCAAATCTTTTGTGTACTTGGCTTGATTTATGAATGTCCTATTGTCAGTTTGTTTGATTTGCAGTCCAAGAAAGAATTTCAGCTCTCCCATCATGCTCATCTCAAACTCATTTTGCATACACTTAGAGAATTCTTGACAAAGAGATTTATCAGTAGATCCAAATATAATATCATCAACATAGACTTGTATTAAGAGAAGCTTGCCATTAAAAGACTTAATAAAAAGTGTAGTGTCAACCTTGCCCTTTGAAAAACTGTTTTCAAGTAGAAAAGAGCTTAGACGATCATACCAAGCACGAGGGGCTTGTTTTAAACCGTATAAAGCTTTCTTCAATTTGAAAACATGATCAGGGTTTTTAAAATCTGTGAAACCTGAAGGTTGTGCTACAAAAACTTCTTCTTTTATAAAACCATTTAAAAATGCAGTCTTGACATCCATTTGAAATAATTTGAAATTATGAAAACATGCAAATACACATAACATGCGAATGGATTCTAATCTCGCAACTGGGACATAAGTCTCATCGTAGTCGATACCTTCTTCCTGATTGTATCCTTGAGCTACGAGTCGAGCCTTATTACGAGTCACTAAACCATTCTCGTTCAGTTTATTTCGGAATACCCATCCGGTGCCAATGACCAGATGATCAATAGGCTTGGAAACAAGTTCCTAAACTTGATTCCGTTCAAATTAGTTTAATTCCTCATACATAGCATCTAACCAAAAATTATCACTACATGCTTCATCAATAGTTTTGGGTTCTAGCTGTGAAATGAATGCAACACTAGAAACAATATCTCTACTGGATGTACGAGTACTTACACCTTTGGTAATATCACCAATTACCAAATCCTTTGGATGATCAGTCGTAAATTTTAATCTTTTAGGCAGACTCCGAAGGTAGCTGCTTTCCGGTTCTTCTCTTGGAGAATCAGCTGGTGTTGGTAGAGAATCAGCTAGTGTTGAGCTTGGTACAGTTAGATCTTCGTCATTGTCATCGATAGTCATTTGATTCAATTCATCAAAGGTGACGTTGATTGATTCTTCGATGATCATAGTTCGTTTGTTGAAGACTCGGTATCCTTTGCTCTTGGCCGCATAACCTAAAAATATACCTTCATCGACCTTTTCGTCAAACTTTCCCAAATTATCTTTGTATTAAGAATAAAGCATTTACAACCAAATATTCTAAAATATGAAACTGATGGAATTCTATCAAACCATAACTCAAATGGAGTCTTCTTCGATTTGGGTCGAATTAGAACTCTATTGAGAACAAAACAAGCTGTATTGACAGCTTCAGCCCAGAAATATTTGGGTAGACTAAACTGGTTTAACATTACTCTGGCTATTTCGGATAGAGTTCTGTTCTTACGTTCCACAACTCCATTTTGTTGTGGAGTCCTAGGGCAGGAGAACTCGTGTACAAAACCGTATGTGTCACAAAATTGCTCAAACTCTGCATTATCGAATTCGCCTCCATGATCGCTTCTAATACGAGTGATCATGTAACCTTTTTTATTCTGTACTTTCTTACAAAAGGCGACAAATTCGGATAATGTATCATTCTTGCGTGTCAAAAAGTATACCCACGTGTATCTAGAGTAATCATCTACAATTACAAAAGCATATAACTTACCTCCGAGGCTAGCAACTCTGCTAGGACCAAATAAGTCCATATGTAGCAATTGTAGAGGTCTAGTAGTACATACTGCGTTTACTGACTTGAATGTGGATCTGGTAGCTTTGTTCTTTTTACATTGGCTGCATACCGAATCCTTCTTGAATGTTATGTCCGGTAAACCGCGTACTAGCTTCTTCGTGGATAATCTTGAGATTGTGTCCATATTTGCGTGACCGAGTCTCATATGCCACAGATGACTCTCATCACTTTTAGCCATTAAGCATCTACCTGAAATGTTAGTTTCTTCCAACAAATAGAAAATATATATGTTGTCTTCCCTGATACCTTCAAAGATAGTACTACCAGTTGAGCTATCAACTATAGTACATTTGTCTTTGCCAAAGTTGATGCCATAACCATGATCAGCTAAATGACTTATGCTGAGTAGATTATGTTTCAACTCGGTAACCAGACAGACATCCTTAATCACAGGATAGGGAGATTTACCAACATCACCGATACCAATGATATACCCTTTCAAGTTGTTACCGAAGGAGACATAACCTTCCTTCTTCTTCTTCGACAGTGTTGCAAATAATGTAGCGTCACCGGTCATATGCCGTGAACAACCGCTGTCGAGGATCCATTTGCTTTTAGCATGTGAAAGGTGTTCCACCTACAAAACAATTTGCAGATAAAACTTTTGGTACCCATTTCTTGTAGGGTCCTGAAATGTTAGCTTTTGGTATCCATGCATAAATATTTAAATCAACAAGCTTTCTGATTCTACATGCAGGAGAAATATGACCAGTGTGGCCACAATAATGACATTGTGCATGTTGAGTGTTGAAAGCTGAGTGTTGTGCATGGTTGGTAGGTTTAGGTTTTCTAGTATAGAAGAAAGCATACCTATAATCCTGTTTGGGCTTAACCTTTTGGGGTAAAGGTTTGATATGGTTAGGTCTGACAGTGTTTGGTTTGGGAATGTTCTGATTATTCGGTAAGTGACACTTGTTAGGGTAGGAAGCAGCAGTCTCAGGCTGTTTTCCTAACCTAATTTCCAATCTTTTGGAAGTGTCATACAACTTAGTATAGTCAGAAGTGAGTGCTTCCATTCTGACTTGTGCACATTGAAGACTTTTCTTCTCTTTAGAAAGTTCTTCTTTCAGTTGGTCAATAACCTTGTGTTTTTCTTCGGATGACTTGGTAGTCTCGTGTAATAAGAGCTTGACAGATGAAAGCTCACCAGACTCACTAACATTATTTCTAACCTCAGCTAGTTGGTCGGTAAGTGTCACGACCCGGTCCCAATTTCTTGGGTCGAATCGGATCATGTCCAGCCTGCACCGTTGTTGAGACGGCGGCAGTAAGCTGTTCAGTAGCAGGTAACCATACAACAATACTATATTTGTCACAACTCAACATCGAGAAATTTAAAACTTTATTAAACTTTTACAATGAAATGAAAGAATACAACTTAAACCATTTTCTACATACATCAAGAAGAAAAGAAAACTCTAGGCAAACAGCTCATTAGTCTCGAAATCCTCGTCTTCTAGTTGGGATCGCAAAACAAAGCCTCATCAGTGAAACCTAAAATGTTGGGTCTCCAGTCAGGAGGGAGCAAAGTACAATTCATGCTAATTTGACAATTGAAATAATAATAGAATCATGCACTTTTAAACAGTTTTGAAAATCAACTAAGCAGTTACAGTTTTAAAACAGTTATAGTTTCTGTGATATGAATAGACAATGAATATGACCGGCTTGGGTTGTACAGTTGTATCCTATTGATACGATATGGCTTATCCCCGTGTGTATGAGGGGTAAGCTAACACAGTCAGTATACTATTTTGGATGTGGTCATACTCATTACACTACTCCTCCAGTCCCCAATAGTTACAGTAGTTTCAGTCAGTGCTCTCAGAGAGAGTTCCGTGTTGCATCGTGGTTTAAACTTGCAATAAAATGATTACTAAATAATTGTAAACTAACACAAAATGTACTTGCCTCAGGTTTGACTGGACTAGAAAGGTTGATACGTCGGGATGGAAGTTCAGACTCTTCCTCGAAATCCTACATTCGATAAGCTATCTCAGAAACCAAGAATCGTCAATGCTAATAGTTGCAATCTCTAAACTGTTCTCTAGTCAATTTTAAATCTTTTAATTAGCTAACACAAGCAAAACGCGATTATTAGTGCGTTGATTTAATACGAGGGAAAAATTGTTTTTTTTATATTTTTGAATTCGGAAAACTCGTCGATGCCAGATTATTTTATGAAAATTTGGTATTTTTATAAATATAAATATAAAGCAAATTTTCTTATTTAGTGAGAAATACATGATTTTTAATTAAATAGAAACTTGTCAATTTTTACGTGAGAAAATATTAATTAATTTTATACGAAAATACGTTTTAATCATTTTAATCGTTAAATATCAAAAACTCGAAAAACCAGAAAATGACAGGAATCTAAGCGATTACAGTTACAGACCAGCCAGCTGAGCTTATGCCCATTATAATTTATTTACATAAATTGAAATAAGATAAGACTGACGTTAGTCCTAAACTGAAAATATTAAATAAAATTAAACAGAAATTAAATATAAAAATAAGGTAAATAGTAGAGTCTCAGATATGGTGCAATCCTCATCTTGGCTAATTGCCTCAACGTCCGGGCGGGGCCGATTTCGTTTGCACTTAGCCGGGTCCATTGACCGATATGGTCGTCACCCAAAAATAAAATATCGAATAAAATCCCGAAATCATTTTAAATTCATTTTGAAAATAATTCAGGATTTACGAAAAAATCGGGCAGCATCTCCTCTGTTTTTGGTCAACCCAAAAACTGGGAAATGGTGCTGATAATTTCCTGCAAGTCCCAAACCAGGGAAAAACCCGCATTTATATATATAAAATATCCACAACCAATCCACAGCATAATCGGGACGACCCAAAATAATTTCGGAAGTCCGATTCCAAATCCACAAATCACAGAACGTTCCTGAAAAATTCTGGAAAACTAAAACATACCAAAAATCAATTCCCGAAATATTTCAGAAATCCAAAACAATCCACAGGACCTTTCCGAAAGTCCCAGAAAATTACGACGTCGCTAAAACCGAATTCCCAAAGGGAATCGGGGACCATTTCATCATCGACTAAATAATAAAATGAGCGGGACAGGGTTATACCTCGGATGACTTGGTAGTCTCGTGTAATAAGAGCTTGACAGATGAAAGCTCACCAGACTCACTAACATTATTTCTAACCTCAGCTAGTTGGTCGGTAAGTCTTCCTATTTCACCTTTGTACTCTTTGAGTACCTTCTTAGAGGTCTGATATTTGCTACGCATTTTCCTGTAATCACTTATCAGTTCACTGAAGGCTTCTTCTAATTGCTCAAAGGTGAAGTCATCATATGTATCAACTACAGGTTCAGAGAGTACCAGATCGGATGCCATAAAGCATACATTTGCAGCGTCTTCTGATTGTTCGTCTTCTGAGTCGCTGGCTTCACTTTCATGCCATATGCTGGTGTTGGCATACTTTCGAGATGTTGATCTCTTCAGGTTCCCTTTCTCATACCTGTTGCTCTTCTTGCTTGATGATGAGTTTGTAGGACAATCCTTCTTCATGTGTCCCTTCTTCTTGCAGCCATAGCAAATAGCATCATCTTGATACCAGTTGTTGCTGCTATTGTTTTCTTTGGCTTTCTTCTCATATCTCATGAATCTTTTGAATTTCCTTGCTAGGAGTGCTTGATCTTCAGCATCAGATTCACTGCTGTCTGAATCACATTCAGCAGCTTTTCTGTGCTGAGCCTTGAAAGCGATCATCTTCTCCTTTGGAGCAGGCTCTTCAAAATCTTGTAGCTCCAGTTCATGAGTGAGTAGCTTACCCATGAGTACTTCTAGGGACATAGTTGTGAGGTTGTTCCCTTCAGTGATTGCAGTAGCCTTTGGAATCCAGTTCTTGGTAAGTGCTCGCAGGAGTTTGCGAATCTTTTCATGGTTACTGTAATCTTTGCCTACGGAGGACAAAGGACTTACAATGTCCAAGAATCTTTCGAACATCTGAGTAACTGTTTCGTTGGGCTTCATCTTGAACACCTCATACTCTTGAGTAAGTCTGCTGACCTTTGATTCTTTGACTTGAGTCGTGCCTTCATGTGTGACTTCAAGAAGCTTCCACACTTCATTAGCAGTTGTGCAGATAGACACCCTGTTAAATTTAGTTCTGTCTAAAGCACAAAATAAAGCGTTAATAGCACGTGCGTCATGACTGGCCTTTTTTTTTTCTTTCTCTGTATATCTGTTATGGGGTTTTTCAATTAAAACTCTATCAACAATTATACGAGGTGGCTTTTGATAGCCATCAATAACAATAGACCATAAATCAAAGTCAAGTGATTTTAAGAAAAAACTCATCCGTGTTTTCCAATAGGTATAATTTGTACCATCAAACAGTGGAGGTCTGTTTGTGGCCTGGCCTTCACTTGTGAATTTCACAGTTGCCATGTGTTGTGCTGTGATCTATATAACAATTAATTAAACGAATAAATAATTGTAATGTTACCTTGTTTTACCTGTAATACCCGCTCTGATACCAATTGTAGGAACGAAATCGTAAAGCAGAATACTCTAGAGGGGAGGTGAATAGAGTTGGCAGCGGAATAATGCTAATTAAAAATTGTTAGCAGCAAGATCACAGAATAATAATCACAACTAAATAATATAAAGGCAGAGATAAGAAAGCAAACGCAAAGACAGCGATGTATACTGGTTTCCCTCTGTTGAGGACTAGTCCAGTCGGTAGAACTCTTGCTACCAGTTGAATCCACTATTGGCAAAACCGCAAGTTTTCTTACGAAGTCCTTGCAACTTCTACAACGCTAGCTTTGATACGAAGAACTCGTCCAACTTCAATTGTGAAGAGGTATTCTTCTATCAAGCCTTCTGATTACAATCACTCAGAAACTTCTAGACCGTACCGCACTGGCAAATCGACTAGAGGATTGTAACTGGCTTGAGATCTAAAAATTAAAGCTCGAGAAAAACTCTTTGGAAGACTGAAAGCTTTAAGTAGAGAGAAGATTGAAAGTGAATGAGTGAGTAAAAATGATCGAAATCCATCTCTATTTATAGGAGTTCCAAAGACAGAATTCTGGCAGAATTCGGGCAGAACTCGATGAGCAAATCTTGGTCAAATCTGTAACTGCAGGAGGACCAAGTTCCAAGGAATTCAAAAACAAAACGGCCACTAACCGAACTCTGGCCGAACTCTGGCCGAGTTCTGTCAGGGTTAATTAGGGTTTTTCAAAATAGATTTTGGGGAATTTTGAAAACCTTTTTGGAGTTTTTGTAAATACGAATGTTTTTCAAAACTAAGGACATTTTTAAAAACATTTTGAAATCATTTTGGAATAGCCTATTTGCCAGTACGACTCGATGATATTGTATTTCTAGACTCAATAAAATAAAAGATTATATTGCTCAAAGAAATACAGACTCGAATAGGCAAACAACGCTTCGGTCTTGAACTGAGTAGATAGCCGTTCTTGATCATGTCCAAGAGTCCGAGATGTCCTGACTAGGTCCATATATTGAGACAGAGTTTGATCAATTATTAAAATCAGTTTGACCATATGATCAATGGGCCAACAGAATGGAGGGAAGTTTGAAATTTGTAGTCGTTGGAGAAAGAATGAGAAGAGTATGGCTTTTAAACTCCAGGGTCAGGAAACCGTTTAATTGGCTGTCTTCAATTGGGCTGCCTTAGCCCAATTGGCAGTTGGCTAGGATTTAAGGTAAAGAGTAAAAAAATGATTAGAGGAATTAAATAGTTGATGAGTTTGGGCTGGTAGTCCAATGAGCTGTTAGGCTATTGTAAACCAATAAATTGAGAGTTAAAAGAGTTAGTAAAATTAATAATAAATTAGAAATGTTTTAAGATAATACAAAAATTAAATTAAATCTTGAATTAATCACAGAAACAATATACCCAATTCACTATTTTAGAAAAGTGGAGTTACAAATCTCTCCCCCTTGAAAAATTTTGTCCTCGAAATTCCAGGGCAAGATTAGGCACAAAATAATCAAATACAAAATTTGGAAATTAGCACGATTTAAGGTGGTGCAAGGCGATAGTCACGAAAATGAAATCAATAGATAATAATCTCCATAGTACCCGACAATCTTTATATCTAAAATTACTTTCCCTACAGTTCCTACCCCGCCAGTATGCATCTGGCTGCAGTGAGCTTTCGGTTCCATGCTCTCGTAGTACTAAATTACCGTAATATTTTGTCAACTTTATCCGATATGAAATAAATTTAGGACTTACCTTCAATAATATCTGAGAACCTGAGAATACCCGCAATTACTTTGACTTAGAGCCCCTGCCTCGCCAGTGTACAGCTAGCTGCAGTGGACTTACGGCCTCCATAATCCAGGTCATAGTAGGTTGTCAAATATTTTCTCAACTTTATCCAGAAGTTTCAAAGAAGTTTTTGAAAATTTTAAATCATGATAGAGAGGAGTAGTATCTGTCCTTAGAAACAAAATTTATTGGATACCAAGAGACAATCAACAGTCAACAAGTAGCTCATAGGTACTATGAAACAACAGTAAGATAGGAAGAATTTAGAAACAAGTCTCGAAGAGAAAACAACAAGAAAAATGCTAGAAGGAACATCGAAAGAAAGGAAGCGGTCCACAAGTGCCTCCAGTCGTCAGTACTCATCCGGGATCGGGATGATCTCTACTTCCTCGGCTGTCAGGAGGTAGACTCGCCCCCTGGCTGGACTCCCTACGGCTGCTGGACATAAAAAGGTAGGTCCTCCTGCTGTGGTCCTGGTGCTCCCCGTGCTCGTCCCTGGACTGCACGATCAGCGGCTTCTGGCCAATCTTTGACCTGGTGAGCAGGTGATCCACAGAACAAGCAAAGCTTCAGCCTTTTACGGCATTCGTCGTAATGATATCCTGGGCGGTGACAGTAGTTGTAAGTGATCGCCAACTGCTACCTCTGTGGCTGATCTGTATGAACTCTGGCTGGATGGTGATGCTGCTGTGCTGGCTGCTGTAGCCTTGCATGAATCTGAGTCCTCTTCGCCGGTGTCTGATAGCTACTGCTGTCGATGTCCCGGTCCCTCTTGGGCTTCGGGTCCATCTCCTTCTCCACCACCTGAGCAATCTTGAGAATGCTCGAGTAAGTCGTCGCCTGGCTGATCGCCACTGCAAGCCACAACTCTCTGGTGAGGCCCTTCTTGAACCTCTAAGTCCTATCCTCTGGTGCACTGACTAGGTTCTCTGCGAACCTGCTGAGTCGGGTGAACTCCGATGTGTACTCTGCCACCGTCATGTTCCCCTGCTGCAATGCCTCTAACTGCATCCGAAGCTCATCTCACTCCACGTCTGGGAAGAACTTCTCCTTGAATAGAGTTTTAAAGTCTGTCCAAAGAACCTGGGACGCAGCTAAATGAGGCTCCTCTCGGTACTAGGCTCTGGCAAGGTCAAAAAGTCGCATGCTTGCAACTTCCACCTTCAGGTCATCTGAAATCCTCGCCATCTTCAGCGTCCGCTCGACATTTTCCAACAACTCATCAGCATACACTATCCTTTCATAGCCCCAAAAATCCATCGGACAGAGGTTCTGGTAATCTCTGGCAGTCCCTGGTCTCGGTGCTGCTAGCGCTGTAGGTGCTACCGGTGCTGGTGGAGCCGACTCTTGGGTTCTGAGGGCATCCATGATCGTAGCTCGAAACTGTACAGCCTGATGGTTCTGTGCCTCCATAAACTGCTAGAACATGGCCATCACTTAGGCGCCATCGAACATCATCGTCGAAGGCAGTGGAGGAAACTGAGGAGGTGGTGGTGGAAGCTGCTCCACTGGTACATCGACTGTGGTCTTATTCGAAGCTCCTATAGCTCCGGGTTGATCTACGGTCTTCCTGGTGGTAACCATCCTGAAATAGAAAGAAAACTCGTTGATTGCTAAATCCTAGAAAAATAATAAACCTCTTAGAAAATATTGAGTATATTCAATCTCTATATTCAATAACTATAACCATTTCCCACGGATCCTATGCTGTGATGAGTTTTCCTTAGTCTAACAGGTTCCCCAATAGCACCTTATAGCCTAAGTGCTATTAGAAGAGACCTGCATGGGCCACCACTAAAAACATGTCACTACCCGCTCCCGAATAATCGGGCATACATCGGACACGCCCAGTCTTCGTCGATGGACACGACGAAGTAAGCTGTACAATTCTAAGGAAAACTCCAAGATACAAGATATATAAAACAACAGAGCTGCTATACACGTTTCCAGAACAAATCTCCACAATCTACCAAATCAATACAATATCATCCGGAGACAAATCCGATAATCAAAATAAAATTATACAATCCTGAATACTCAAATACAAAGTACATGACAAAAATCTCTAAAACAATCTAAGAGAAGATCTAACTATAACTCTAAAATTCTAAGTCTATCCTAAGGCAACTCTATCCTGGCTTCGGGCTCTGGCCCATGAAGGAGATACAACATCATTAAGTAAACCTGCAACGTATCCTGTCAGGAAAAGAGCAAAGTACAACCCCGAGAAGAAGCACTAAACAGAGTAAAACTGAAATGCATGAAAAAGGATCTACAATATAAACTATGGTACAAGAACCGGAACATGGAAATGTAGTACATGAATAACGATAAAACTATAGTACCAGATCCAGAACAATGAACTAGACTATCAATGTAACATGCATTTGAAATAACTATCAGAGTATGTGACCGGCTGGGGTAGTACAGGATACAAGAGCACATGAATAATGGTACGGCTTAGAGTCCCACGTGCACGATGTGAGACCTAAGCTATTAGTCAATGCCTAGCTAAAATAGGATTGGTCACATATCTGTAGTATTTTCCCACCCCAATGTACATGTAAAGGACACTGAACAATGAATGATGAACAATGAGCAAAGAACAATGAAAAATCATACGTACAATATGTCAATATGAGAACATAAAGCAAGACAGAAATACAGAGTAAAGGGTTCGAGTCGATGTACTTGCCTTGGTATTGTTGTAGAAGTCAAGTCCAAAAGTCCAGAGAAATCTGTGTCAAGAAGACACAATAATTCTTTAGAAGAAAATTCTAAATCCACTATCTATTTTCTAGGCTTATCCTATAAGAATTTAAAACTTAAACTTAAGGAGCTACCAAGCTAACACTTCCACCTCAAAACTATTACCCAATCTTAAATATGGCCCAGGTTCAGCCATAACTTCTTGGCCTAGAAATCAGGCCTAACTTCACAAAGCCTGCTACTAGTAGGCCCTCGAACGGTTAAGTAGACATGCTTAAAATTATGTATTGGTCCCAATTATCAACTGGATCCAACAACCATTGTAGTATCCCTCAAAGCTTAGTTTACAAACCTGTATATGAACCAAGTCCAATTCATGTGCTCATTCCTCCAAAAATAGAACTCAAAAATATATGGCCAAGCCCACTTAGGCAAGGAACAATAACAATATCCTATACTACCAGTTAGAAACTTGGCCTATCTTGTGGACTTGGTCTGTTAGACATCAATAATTAGGATACTAAGTTACTGGTCTGAACGCTAACCTACTGACAACCTAATATAGTCTTAGCTCTAAGGCCTTAGTCCCATCAATTACTAAATCCCAATTGATCTTGATTTGTAGGACTGAGCCTACTAACTTAGCTAACATACTGATGGTTTTAAACTAAACTTCTTTTGGCTTAAAACCAGCAGTCTGGTTCCCCATGAAACCACACTCTAGGAATCTAACCTTCTCAATGAAATCCCTATTGAATTAATCAGTTAGGCTCTGCCAGCAATTCTCCCATTCAATTGACTAACCAACCTACGGTCAAGAACCGAACCTGACTATGCCCAACGGCTAGAAATCAAGACTCAACTAAATGCTAAGTTTAAACGTAACAGTTGTAGGAACGAAATCGTAAAGCAGAATACTCTAGAGGGGGAGGGGTGAATAGAGTAGGCAGCGGAATATTGCTAATTAAAACTTGTTAGCAATTAGATCACAATAATAATAATAATCACAAAGTAAATAAATGTAATAAAAAGAGTGATCAGTAGGAAAATGCAAACACGAAGATTTATACTGGTTTTTCTCTTGTGAGGACTTGTCCAGTCGGAAGAACTCTAACTTCCAGTTGAATCCACTATTGGAAAATTCTGCAAGTTTTCATACGAAATCCTTGCAACTTCTACAGACGCGAGCTTTGATACGAAGAACTCGACCAACTTCAGTTTTGAAGAGTCTTTCTTCAATCAAGCCTCTGATTACAATTTCTCTAAAATCTTCTAGACCGCACCGTACCGACAAATTGACTAGAGAATTGTAACTGGCTTGGGATTTGAAAATGGAAGCTTTTTAGAACTCTTTGGAAGAAACGTAAGCTTTAAAAGAGAGGAGATGAAAGTGAATGAGTGTGGTGAAATGATCAGAATTCCTCTCTATTTATAGTTTTTCCAAAGACAGAACTCTGACAGAATTCGGGCAGAATTCGGACAGAACTCTTTGTAACAAACCGCAACTGAAGGGAGACCAAGTTCAAAATCCAACGTTCACATAACGTTCACCTTGGCCGAACTTTGGCCGAACTCTAGCCGAGTTCTGTCAGGGTTTGGTCAGGTTTATTTTGTGAAAATTGTTTTTGTCTTTTTGAAAATCCTTCAGAAGCTTTTTGTAAAAGTAGATGTTTTTCAAAAAACATAGGTCATTTTAAAAAGATAGGTCAGTTTTGAAAAACGATTTCGGATAGCTATTTGCCAGTACGACTTGGTGTATAATGTATTCCTAGACTCAATAAAAATAAAAATTACATTACGTAAGAAAATACAATCTTGAGTGGCAAATAGAGCTTCGATCTTGAACTGAGTAGATATCCAATCTTGATCAGTGTCCAAAACATCTTTAGTAACTATCTGTATTGAGTCGTATATCGAGACAAAGTTTGATCAATTATTAAAATTAGGTTTGACCATGACCAATGGGCCAAAATCTCCCCCATTTTGATAATTGACAAACGTTGACCGATATAACATCTTTGGTCTTGATCAATTCAAAAGTGTACTGAATATATAATAAAAAATTGTTCATAACCTGTATTCATGAAGATGTTAGATATTATTTCTCCCCCATTGTCACTTAGCAAAATAATTACAAAGGGAAAGCTCCCCCGCAATCAATGCATAAGTAACAATCTGTGAAGAAACACAAAAAATAGGAATAAATTCATTCAACACAGGCATGGTATAAACATCACAAACGAAAATAAGATACACAATTAATATTTGTCACAGGCAGTTTATATGGAAGCATAAATAAAGATAATGCTAAAAAAAACTGAATAATGAGCTAAACTGAATAATAAAAACATGTCCATCAAATAGTCACAAATCATATCCAAAAACTAATAAGAGTACTGATACTATCTTAGAATGTCGGAGCATTTCCAAGTAAACATAAGACAAAGTCATCAGTCTCAAAAGTATAACAACTCAAAAATTATCCTCATCATCATCATCTGCTGCAGTGCCTGCATGTCCAGATGGACCAGCTCCAGAAGTGCCAGCTCCAGAGGTGTATGGAGTAGCACCAGAAGTACGATACCAATCGTAAGTGTTCCCTGGCTGAAACAGAGAGTGGACCACCTTATTATCAATGTGGTAACCAGATACAAAAGGGTCTCTAGGAAGAGAGCTAGTAGAGTGACCTATCTGTGCAAATCTGAGATCGGCAAAGGAGTTGGCAATAGCCTGGAACCGAGTCACGTCACGAAACTCATGTTCCCTGGAAGTGTCAACAAAGAATGTCTGCAGATCTGATAGGTGCTGGTGAATACCTTCAAAGGTCATAGGGTAAGACTGAGGAGGACCAGGTACAGTAGGAGCAGGTACAGTAGGAGCAGGTGCAGGAGGTGGAGGAGCAGTGGCAATGCTACGACGAAAAAGCTTGAGGAATTTGGGCTCAGGGTCTAGAGCACAAGTGGATTAGTCAATATCAAAACGCTAAATGATGCGTGGAATAAGCATCGCATAAGAGAGGTTGCGATCTCTACCGCGATACCTATATATCATCTGAATGATAGTCTTAGGGACAGAAAAAGGAATCCCCTTAAGAATATAATATAAAGCAGAAAGTTCGAGTGCAGTGACATCATCTTTTGAAGTGGATTTTGGAAGTAGAGTGGAATAGATGATGCGATATTCATAGTTAAACAAGTTCAAGTTATTGGTCTTAAACTTTTCAGGACGAGCACGTACGGGCGCATAAAGCTCATTCTTGAAACTAACAAGAGTCGTACCCTCGAGAAAATCGAAGTCAGTGATGTCATCGAACGGGGCACCTTCGTTTGGAAGACCAAGGATTTTTGCTAGCAATTCATCATTGAACTCGGTATCTATCCCGCCAATACGAGTTCTCATGTTAAAAGTGTCTAACACGAAGTTACAATAGAAAAATCTAATGGCATTAGTAGCTATAGGGAATTGTAAAGTATCAAAATGGTGTAACCCTAATGCCTCAAAGTAGGGACGGTGGTCAGGAAATACAGTCCACTTAATCGAAGATCCGGTATATATAGTACGCATAATAAAATCGGCATACCTAAGTAATGCTTGGTCGGGAGTTTTGAAATAAAACTCATCCGATGCACCGTCATCCGATTGGACCAGGGAAAAAAGGGAATCCGTGTTCGGGTCAGAAGACGATGCCTCTTCACTGGCATGGGTCTTCTTCCTCTTGAGAGGATTGAATCCCTTAGGCATTCTATCCCAAAAACTAGAAATCCTAAAAATTTGAAAGTGGACGAGAGAAGGAATTATACCTTACGAGAATCAAGTATGCTGTAGAGGACGCAATTCTCCACACGAATCCAAATTTTGGATGGAAATCTCCACGTAGATTGGAAGAAAGGTGGTGGAGAAAAACTAGGGTTTGGGGCCTTCGGGCGACTGCTGCTGCTGTTTGATGTGGTTTGGAAGATATGAAGAAGATGGGGGCCTCGGGTTCTGACTGAAATATATACAGCACCAACAGAACTCTGGCCGAATTCGGACCGAACTCGGGCCGAATTCACCTAGGGTTCTCCTGGTATTTTTTTAAAAAATTTTATGGGCCACATCTTTTTCATCAACTTATTTCAAATATTTAATTCAAAGTTTAGTAATTTTAAATAATATAATTAATATTTATTTTATAAATTAATATTTTTTACTCAATATCTGTTTCAGATTAGCTGTAGGAGTACTGTCCCAGCTAACGGAGGTTCACCGGAGAACTCTTAAATACCGCTTCGCTTCGACCGTAGTCGTGGTGACAGACAGACTCTTTTTAGGCTTGTCTTGAAAACATTTATTGAGTATTGAATAAATTAGTAAATAAAATAAAATTAATTAATATTATTGATATCTAAAATTCCTAATTCTCTACTTAAATAATTGAAACGATCTTCCGCTAGAGGTTTTGTGAGTATGTCAGCCAATTGATTCTGTGTGTCTATGTATACAATATCTATATCTCCATTTTGTTGATGATCTCTAAGAAAGTGATGTCGAATCTTGATATGCTTAGTATGAGAGTGACATACTGGATTCTTAGTCAAATTAATAGAACTAGTGTTATCACAGAAAATAGGTATGTGTGAAATGCAATCTATAGTCTTCTAAAGTTTGCTTTATCCAAAAAATTTGTGCACAACAACGTCCTACGGTGATATATTCAGCCTCGGTTGTTGATAACGCGACAAAATTTTGCTTTTTGCTAAATCAAGAGACTAGAGCTTTCCTAGGAAATGACATGTGCCGTTGGTACTTTTTATATCTACTTTGCATCCGACAAAATCAGCATCAGAATAACCGATTAGGTCAAATGACGTAGTTTTGGGATACCATAAGACGACAGAAGCGGTGCCTTTAAGGTATCGGAAGATACGCTTAACTCCGCACATATGTGATTCCTTAGGATTGGCTTGAAAACGTGCACACAACCAAACGCTAAACATAATGTCTGGTCGACTAGCAATTAAGTACAGTAAGCTACCGATCACACCTCGATACTTACGTATGTCGACGGGTTTGCCTTATTCATCAATATCAAGCTTGGTTGAAGTTGCCATTGGAGTGCTAAGAGGTTTGACTGCTTCTAGGTCGAACTTCTTTAATAGATTCTTTTTGTACTTTGCTTGATTTATGAATGTCCCATTGTTGGTTTGTTTGATTTGCAGTCCGAGAAAGAATTTTAGCTCTCCCATCATGCTCATCTCAAACTCATTCTGCATACACTTTGAAAATTCTTGACAAAGAGATTCATCAGTAGATCCAAAAATAATATCATCTACATAGACTTAAATCAAAAGAATGTTGTTATTCAAAGACTTTATAAATAATGTAGTGTCAATCTTTTCCTTTGAAAAATCATTATCAAGTAGAAAAGAGCTTAAACGATCGTACCAAGCATGAGGGGCTTGTTTTAAACCGTATAAGGCTTTTTTCAACTTGAAAACATAATCAGGATTTTTGAAATCAGTAAAACCTGGAGGTTGAGCTACATAAACTTCTTCTTTTATAAAACCATTCAAAAATGCGCTTTTGACATCCATTTGAAATAATTTGAAATTATGAAAATATGCAAATGCACATAACATGCGAATGGATTCTAATCTCACAACTGGGGCATAAGTTTCATCGTAATCGATACCTTCTTCCTGATTATATCCTTGAGCTACGAGTCGAGCCTTATTACGAGTCACTAAACCATTCTCGTTCAGTTTGTTTCGGAATACCCAATGGGTGCCAATGACCGGATGATTAATGGGCTTGGGAACAAGTTCCCAAACTTGATTTCGTTCGAATTGGTTTAATTTCTCTTGCTTAGGATCTAACCAAAAATTATTACTACATGCTTTTTCAATGTTTTTGGGTTCAAGTTGTGAGATAAAAGCAACACAAGAAGCTATATCTTTATTAGAGGAACGAGTACTTACACCCTTGGTAATCTCACAAATTACCAAGTTCTTTGGATGATCTGCCAAGAATCTCATCTCTTTTGGCGTATCCTCAGGATTGTTGGTTCCGGCTTCTTTGCTTGAAAGTTATGCATCTTTGTGTGAAGGTTTTGCAGTAGCTGTACTTAGTGTAATCACATCTTCATTGTCGTCATCGTCTAAGTGTTGATTTAGTTCATCAAACTTGACATTAATTGATTCTTCGATGATCATGGTTCTCTTGTTGAAGACTCTGTACCTTTTGCTCTTTGCTGCATAACCTAAAAATATACCTTCATCGACCTTTTTATTAAATTTACTCAGATTGTCTTTAGTATTAAGAATAAAGCATTTACAACCAACAATCTTGAAATAAGAAACAGTGGGTGTTCTATCAAACCATAGTTCATAGGGAGTCTTCTTCGATATAGGTCGAATTAGAACCCTATTGAGAATATAGCACGCTGTATTGACAGCTTCAGCCCAAAAGTATCTAGGTAGACTAAACTGGTTAAACATTACTCTAGCCATTTTAGATAGAGTCATGTTCTTACATTCCACAACTCCATTTTGTTGTGGAGTTCTAGGACAAGAAAATTTATGCAAATAACCGTGTGTATCATAAAATTGCTTGAACTCTGCATTCTCAAATTCACCGCCATGATCACTACGAATGCGAGTAATCATGAAACCTTTTTTATTCTGTACTTTCTTGCAAAAGGTGACAAATTCTGATAATGCATCGTTCTTGCGTGCAAGAAAATATACCCATGTATATCTAGAGAAATCATCTACAATGACAAATGCATATAGCTTACCACCTAGACTAGAAATTCTACTTGGTCCAAATAAGTCCATATGTAACAATTGTAGAGGTCTAGTGGTACTTACAGCGTTCTTGGATTTAAAGGCGGATCGGATTGTTTTGTTCTTTTCACATTCGCTACATACCGTATCCTTCTTGAAAGATATGTACGGTAAGCCGCGTACTAACTTCTTTGTAGATAGTTTTGAAATTGTATCCATGTTTGTATGACTGAGTCTCATATGCCATAGTTGACTCTCAATGCTCTTGGCCATCAAACATCTACCTGCTTTGTTAGCATCTTCTAACAGATAGAAAACATATATGTTGTCTTCCCTGATACCTTCAAAGATAGTACTACCAGTTGAACTATCAACTATAGTACATTTGTCATTGACGAAGTTAATGCCATAACCGTGATCAGCTAAATGGTTTATGCTGAGCAGATTATGTTTTAACTCGGTAACTAGACATACATCTTTAATCACAGGATATCAGCCTTACCAATGTCACCGATACCGATTATGTACCCTTTTAAATTATTATCGAAGGAGACGTATCCTTCTTTATTCTTCTTCGACAGTGTTGCGAATAATGAAGCATCATCGGTCATGTGCTGTGAGCAACCGTTGTCGAGGTTCCATTTGCTTCTAGCATGTGAAGGGCATTCCACCTATAAAATAATTTACAGATAAAACTCTTGGTACCCATTTCTTGTAGGGTCCTGACAGATTAGTTTTTGGTATCCATGCATAAACATTTAAATCTACTAACTTTCTAATTCTACATGCAGAGGATATAAGACCAATGAGGCCACAATAATGACATTTTGCATGTTGAGTGTTGAAAGTAGTGTGAGGTGCATGATTGGTAGGTTTTGGTTTTCTAGTATAGAAGAATGCATGCCTATTAGTCTTCTTGGGCATAGGTTTGGTATGGTTTGGTCTGACAGTGTTTGGTTTGGGTGTGTTCCGATGATTCGGTAATTGACACGTGTTAGAATAGGAAGCAGCAACTTCAGGCCGTTTTCCTAAACTAATTTTCAACTTTTTGGAGGTGTCATATAATCTAGTGTAGTCAGATGTAAGTGTTTCTATTCTGACTTGTGCACACTGGAGACTCTTTTTCTCCTTAGATAGGTCTTCCTTTAGCTGGATGATAGTTTGGTCTTTTTCTTCGGATAACTTAATAGTCTCGTGTAACAACAGCTTAATAGATGAAAGCTCACCAGACTCAATAGAAGAGTCATTATTTCTAACATCAGCTAATTGGTCGATAAGTCTTCCTATCTCACCTTTGTACTCTTTGAGTACCTTCTTAGAGGTTTCATATTTTCTATGCAGTTTCCTGTAATCATTTAACAGGTCACTGAAAGTCTCTCATAGTTGCTCAAAGGTGAAATCATCATAAGGATCAAACAGAGGATTAGTTATTACCTGATCGCAAGCCATCAAGCATACATTTGCAGCATCATCTGATTGTTCGTCTTCTGAATCGTTGGCTTCGCTTTCATGCCATATGCTTGTATTGGCGTACTTTCTTGATGTAGACCTCTTCATACAGCCTTTGTCATATTTGCTGCTTTTTTTGTTGACGATGATGCTGTTGGACAATCTTTCTTCATATGTCCTTTCTTCTTACATCCGTAACAAATAGGATCTTCCTCATTGTTGTTGCTGTTGCTATCTTTGGTTCTCCTGTTGAATCTCATGAACTTCTTGAATTTTCTTACCAGAAGAGCTTGATCTTCAGAGTCAGAGTCGCTGTCATCAGAATCATCTTCGACAGTTCTTCTATGTTGAGCCTTGAGATCGATCGACTTTAATGACTTCTCCTTTGGTGTAGCATCTTCAAAGTTTTGAAGTTCTAACTCGTGAGTGAGTAGCTTACCCATGAGTGTTTTCAGAGACATTATTGAGAGGTCGTTTCCTTCAATGATTGCTGTAGCCTTTGGAATCCAGTTCTTTGTGAGAGCTCGTAGAAGTTTGCAAATATTTTCATGGTTACTGTATTCCTTGCCAAATGAAGACAAAGGATTTACAATATCCAAGAATCTCGTAAACACCTGAGTGACTGATTCACTTAGCTTCATTTTGAACGCCTCGTACTCTTGAGTAAGTCTGCTGATCTTTGACTCCTTGACTTGTGTTGTTCCTTCGTGGGTTACTTCAAGAAGTTTTTACACTTCATTTGATGTTGTGCAAGTCGACACCTTGTTGAATTCAGTTCTGTCTAAAGCATAAAATAAAGCGTTAATAGCACGTGCGTCAAGGCTGGCCTTTTTTTTTTCATCCTCCGTATATTTATTATGGTTTTTTCAACAAAAACTCCAACAACATTAATACGAGGAGGCTTTTTGTAGCCATCGATAACTATAGACCATAAGTCAAAATCAAGAGATTTTAAGAAGAAACTCATCCATGTTTTCCAATAAGTGTAGTTTGTGCCGTCAAACAGTGGAGGTCTGTTTGTGGCTTGGCCTTCACTTGTGAATTTCACTGTTGTCATGTGTAATACTGTGATCTATATAACAATTGAAAAATAACTGAATATAGCTACAGTTTTACCTTACTTTACCTGTATAACCCGCTCTGATACCAATTGTAGGAACGAAATCGTAAAGCAGAATACTCTAGAGGGGGGTGAATAGAGTAGGCAGCGGAATATTGCTAATTAAAACTTGTTAGCAGTTAGATCACAAAAATAATAATAATCACAAAGTAAATAAATATAATAAAAAAAGTGATCAGAAGGCAAACGCAAACACAGAGATTTATACTGGTTTCCCTCTTGTGAGGACTAGTCCAGTCGGAAAAACTCTAGCTTCCAGTTGAATCCACTATTGGAAAATTCTGCAAGTTTTCATACGAAGTCCTTGCAACTTCTACAGAGCGAGCTTTGATACGAAGAACTCGACCAACTTCAGTTTTGAAGAGTCTTTCTTCAATCAAGCCTCTGATTACAATTTCTCTGAAATCTTCTAGACCGCACCGTACCGACAAATTGACTAGAGAATTGTAACTGGCTTGGGATTTGAAAATAGAAGCTTTTTAGAACTCTTTGGAAGAAACGTAAGCTTTAGAAGAGAGAAGATGAAAGTGAATGAGTGTGTTGAAATGATTAAAATTCCTCTCTATTTATAGTTTTTCCAAAGACAGAACTCTGACAGAATTCGGGCAGAATTCGGACAGAACTCTTTGTAACAAACCGCAACTGAAGGAAGACCAAGTTCAAAATCCAACGTTCATATAACGTTCACCTTGGCCGAACTCTGGCCGAGTTCTGTCAAGGTTTGGTCAGGTTTATGTGAAAATTGCTTTTGACTTTTTAAAAATCCTTCAGAAGCTTTTTGTAAAAGTAGATATTTTTCAAAAACATAGGTCATTTTAAAAAGATAGGTCAGTTTTGAAAAACGATTTCGGATAGCCTATTTGCTAGTACGACTTGGTGTACAATGTATTCCTAGACTCAATAAAAATGAAAATTACATTGCGTAAGAAAATACAATCTTGAGTGGCAAACAGAGCTTCGGTCTTGAACTTAGTAGATATCCAATCTTGATCAGTGTCCAAAACATCTTTAGTAACTATCTGAATTGAGTCGCATATCGAGACAGAGTTTGATCAATTATTAAAATCAGGTTTGACCATGACTAATGGGCCAACAACAGTTACTGTGATTACCAAACATTGCATTCTTGCACCCTTGCAGCCAACCTATCATCCAATCATACGCCCTGAAATCCCTCCGCAATACTGTGTCAGACACGAAATAGTAGTGTCCCTCGACACTAAGTCTGCTCCAGGCGTTCGATAGTGTACTCGCTCGACGCTTACTTGACATCATGGAAGAAAAATTCCAAACCAAAATGCTGCAATGAGCGAAGGAAATAATACATGAGCTCGAACAATGTCTGATACGGACCGGTTGAGTCCCAAAATTGGCAACGGAGCCTTTCTCGACAAAACATCAAACACCAAATGTGCAAGAAATGAAAACAATTATATGAGTTAGATTTGAATTCGTAAAAACTCCAAAATTGGAGAAATTCATAGGAATAATCAAGAACTCACCAAAATAACCTCCCAATCAAAATTCTAAGAAAATAAATGTCCAGGACGCTCAAACACCACTGTCACGTAAATCCAATCAAAATCACACAGAGGCGGGATAGATGAAACACGAATATCGATTCGAAATCTTACCTAACGAATATGATCGCGAACTTGTGACGAATCCTCACCGCACCTTACTGCTCCTTCCGAGCCTTCCACGAAGTCCAGTTGCCGAACTCCCAATCATTTGATGAAGATGAAGAGGAACCTAGCTGCGGTCGAGAAGATCAATCGCTCTATTGTTTGCTCAAACTCTCGACGACAATGATCTCCACGGCAGAGGTTCAGTGAGCTCTCGAGTTGCTGCAATCCGCCATGGCCGGAACTGTAATCGAGTTAGCGTGAGGGAGAAGAGAAGGATTAGTGAAATTTCTGCAGAGCTTCGCCAAAGTAGAGGTGAGTAAAGAATGAGAGCTTATGGGGTTTATTTATAGGCGATGGAAGGAACGGGCAGGTGGTTAGGGGGTCGGCATGGGCAGGTTTAAGCGGTTGGACGGGCAGGTGGCCGGCGACGACAGCTAGAGAATTGGTTACAAGGCTGTAGAAATTGGTTAGACAGTTGAGGAGGAGAAGCTTCTGAAGTTGGCCTCCTTCTGTACGTTGCATCGTCGCCTCTGATTCGAACAAATAGGAAAAAGAAGAATGTAGGGAAGTTTGAAATTTGTAGTCGTTGGGGAAAGAATGAGAAGTGTATGGCTTTTAAACTCTAGGATTAGGAAACCGTTTAATTGGCTGTCTTTAATTGGGCTGCCATGGCCCAATTGGCAGTTGGCTAGGATTTAAGGTGAAGAGTAAAAAAAATGATTAGAGGAATTAAATAGTTGATGAGTTTGGGCTGGTAGCCCAATAAATTGTTGGGCTATTATAAACCAATAAATTGAGAGTTAAAAGAGTTAGTAAAATTAATAATAAATTAGAAATGTTTTAAGATAATACAAAATTAAATTAAATCTTGAACTAATCACAGAAAAAATATACCCAATTCACTATTTTAGAAAAGTGGAGTTACATATTAGACTTGATAACCCTACATGCTCAGTGTTGTTCTACTGCACATGTTTCACGTAGCTAGTGCATGATTTCAGTTACGTTCCAGTTTACTTGCTATTTACTTGCCCTTGCTATTTTATATACTATTGCATCATGTTGTTGAGTACTATTGAGTTACATTGTACTTTGCTTCTTTTCTGACTGGATCGTTGACATATTAGACCAGGTCATGTGAACCGTATTGGATTTGGATGACGACTCCTGGAAGATTCTAGAAGATCAGATACCAATGCTTTTTAATGTATTAGATAATTTTGATGAGACAAATGTATCAGTTGTTGTCACGCCCTAGTACCGGAATACTGAGACGGACTAGGCCAGCTACACCGTATGAGGTATATAAACGTCATACGACGATCGTGGCTGTCAAGAGACTAGGGGGTACATGCTACAATCAAGTCTCCTATGGTCCCACCGAGCATCTATGTCTCAATCTATCAAAACAAGAAGCAGTAAATAATGATCATATAAGACAAAGTAGTAAGGCATCCACGACGCTTCATCAAAATGATTCATGAGCCTAGCTTTACAAAATGATGAGCTAGTTCCGAGAGTCAATAGTACATAACTATAGTCAGCTGCAGTCTGATTTAATTACAATTATGTAAAAGGAAACTAGTGTCCAGAACTGCCGGCTAAGCAGGTGCCGGTAGCTAAACGCCAAGTACAAAATAGAAGATATCAGAGCGGTGGAGAAGAAACCCACTCATGGTCCCTGGCGCCCATCCTTCTGGTGTGCACCATTGTTCGGGTAGAAAGCTGGATCCTCTGGAGCTGCTACGAGATCTGGCCAAACAAAACCAGCGGGGTCAGGCCCCGAATAGCAAGTACCACAAGGGAGCATAAAAGAGTGAGATAAACCCAATGAGTAAAATAAGGCCTGATTCACGAGTTATAGGCTTATACCATATCATCGAGACAATACGACACCCTTACAACCAAACAAGGACAAACGGTGCCAATATCGTGCCGAGATAAGATGTATCCTATAACCATGGGCAGGTAAAAGGGCTTCTGATCGCGACTTCGGTCTATAGCCTATCGCAGCACAATAGCCCAACCCAACAACCAAATAAGGACATAGGTTGGACCACGCACCACGATAGTCCATGTTCCTCAGTTGCTAACAAAAGATAACATATCACAAACAAGTCGGCTTACAAGCGGCCAATAAAATTCTACGGCTTTCTACGATTTGTCTGGATTATCCCAGTAATACAATATAGGAATCCTCAGATCGTGTCAACCCAGCAGGGCTGGCCAATGCCTTATAATATACATATACACGTAGTACTTTAATTATGCACCGGTCCCCCGTAAGGCCACCGTCCTAAAACATATAACACATAGCACGCAGGAGTCGGATATAGTCATCCACTATAGACGGATGAAACTGTATCCGTGGCGGCCAACCCGACACGTCAGGACTGGACCTGGGGTGGCTAGTATGGCACGATATCGGGATTCTGTTCCCTCCCAATGCTTCTACCAATTTAAGTTGCTAGATTAACCCTATCTTGGTATTGGAATTGCATGTCGTGGTCACATAGTCATCCCCTTATATGTCGTACCATAGTACGTGTACCCCAAGTACGAATCCACATCGGCTCAAGGAGTCCCAAATCTAGATCCATGCTTAGTGTAATGCTTCAAACAACAATCATTATACCATGACACTATTGTTGACCAATTACGTTGACTGTGCTGGAAGATACACATGTATTGACATATAATACGAATGATCACTTAGCACGTAGAGTCACACCTCAGTGCACTCATTAAATAGCACTGCAGTGCATACTACTATTGTATCTCAATACACACTTAGAAAAGGTACCAGCACATATAAAGGTAATCAGGTCAGGAATATGGTCAAGTCAGAAAGTCACACGGACCTCTCGTGACATAAAAGTCACACATGAAATCTGGTTAAAGCGAAACATGAAGATTCTTGGAGCCAACACAAGTATCTACCACTTCTATGTCGGAAGCTAGGAGAAATTCTAACCATAATACAATCATAGGACACAAAATATACAAAACAGCCAAAGTAGGCCCTATGCGGCCAAGGGTGGATGGGCTCATGCGGCTCAGAAAAGCTGGGCCATGCGGCTCAGAACGAACGGGTGCATGTGGCTCAGGAATGCGGGGTGTATGCGGCTGAAGGGATGCGCGCTCATGCGGCTGGGAATGGACGGGCGCATACGCGGCTGCGGGGGACCAACGACATACGGCTAAGCGATGTGCGCATATGCGGCTGCGGAAGAAAGCAACCCCATGCGGTTTAAGAAAAATAACTTCATGCGGCCAGGAGAGCGGTTCATATACGGCTGAGAGCATACGGGCTTATGCGGCTAGGAATGCGGGTGTTCATGCGGCAAGGAGTTCAAGGACAGCTTATGCGGCTGAAACTGCTTATGCGGCTAAAAACTGCTTATGCGCTATACGGCACGATCTCATGCGGCTAGAAATGCTTATGCGGCTGGAACTGCTTATGCGGCTCAGAATGCCAAGTGCCACGTGGCCAAAGGAAACAACTTATACGGCTGGAAGAAATTAAGTTCATGCGGCTGGGGATAAAGTCTTGTGCGGCTAGGCACTAGAACCATGGCCCATGCGGCTGAAAGCTAACAAGTCATGCGGCTCAGAAAAAACTTGCCGCATGGAAGTTCATGCGGTCAAGCACTGTTCTTCTTCTCCACTTTCCGAGAAGAAAAACTATGGAAAGCCATGGCTTCAAAGCTTCATAACCCCTCCATCCAAGGTCAGAATCCAGACTTCCATAGGTCAAAATGGGGCAGAAAGAAATTCTCTACAACATGGAACCATCAAAACTTGAAAATAACAAAGTTTACTAGATCAAACCTAAACAATCCAAAAATGACATAAACTTAGATCTACAAGAATTTATCCATGGAAATCAAAAATGCTAAGTACTAAACTTGTAAAGGATAATGAGAAGAACAATATAGATAAATCATATCAGAGAAAAATCAAGAAATAAAAAATGCAAGAATCTCTTCGTTTGGTGCAAGATGTACTTGCCTAAACGTTTGGAGGAAAAGAAATAAAAAGAGTGAATGAATGAGGAGAGAGAGTGAGAAAAAGAATATATATAGGGGTTGGGTTGACTCAAAGAAAAACCCTAAGCTTTAAGCATGCTCTTAACCATGTGACTAATGACATGTTGAATGCTACATGCAATAACTAATTAAATTAATTAATAAATAAAATCCTAACCACAATACGGTTCAGAAATCCTATCATCGAAATAGTGAACCACGCCTACAACCAAACAAGGACAAGGGGTGGCACACTAATCCACGACGAGATACTGCCCCATGCCATGGCCAGTTACAAATACATGATACATACATTCAAGATACAGGTGCCAGGTACCATATACAGGAAAAATCAAAAAATTATGTATTCCGGAAATGGTGAGTGACAGTTGTATTATTATTGCTTCGAGGATATGGTTACCGGATTTATCTCCGGAAGAGCTAGCAAATGTATGTTGTACCAAAACACTGATAGTGGACTCTGTGGTGACTTTGTGTTGCTGTGATTTGCTTGAACGTTCTAGTTGATGTGATGAGTAATTGATATATTTTATAGTTGATGATTCCTGAGGTTTAGATGGCTGTCTACCGTTGTCCACAATAGTATAGGCCGGGTGTGATCCGAGTCGTACCCAATTATTCAGGAGCGGGTTGTGACACATCATGAACATGTCGGTGTCCTATGGTCAATCGTGTCAATGAAGCACGAATAAAGTACACGTAATGCCTAGTGTCGATATACAATGTCAAAAAAATGACATCGACATCCGAATACGGTACGAATGCTAAATATCGACCAATCCTATGTCATGACAATAATGAACGATAATAATGCAACAACAAAAAAGAAAAGACAATAAACAACAACATTGGCAAGGTACACTCGTCGGCAACCTCTAACTATGAATATGACGGTCCGACTCCAAGATCCCCACTCACTTCGTCACGTACACCTATAATAAATATACTAACTATTAATAGTATGCCTATGACATATCATTCTATAGACTACAATAATATTTATACCAAACTAGTCATAATGACTATTCTACACAATATAATATATATAGCACTAAATCTACCTATAAAAGTAATATTTTAATAACATAAAAAATCTTATTTAATTTTTGGAAAAATAAGTATAAATATTCTATGATAATAACTAATATATATTTTTTTCATAAAAAAACATGTATACAAGTCTTGTATTGATTCTACATCAATATACTTAGACATGTTCTATAGTTTGGGCGCCGAACCGACAAATTTTCTATAAATATTAATTCTAAAAAAATAGCATAAAATATGTAAAAAAAATTTTTTTTAACAAAACATGTAGAACAATTATTTTGGACAAGTCCCATGAAGTTCCGAAGCATATGGACTTATAGAATCTAAGAGTTTTCGGTGTTCCGACATTATGGTGACAAGTCCAAATTTTATAAGAAATAGTAACCTTATTAAAATACTTCAAAAGTATGTTCAATGGAAAGATTAGGATGTCCATATTCTTACCAAAAAATAGGAAGGGTAGAAGTGGTCCGAAAGTGTCACGCCCCAGAACCAGAATACTGGAGAGCGGGGGCAGACACAGCCAGCTACGTATATTGAAATGGAAACTACCTCGATATACGGTCACGACTGTCTAGAAATATGAGGGTTTACTACAAGCCAACAGTCTCTTATGGTCATGAACAAGCCTAATGTCTCAATCACAAGCAAGTAATATAATTACAAGATGTTTGACCACCAAATATACAATAAAAGGCGTCCCAAATATTACATATCAGCTGATCATGAAGCTAGTCGTACAAAATGCGAGGACTAGCAAGAGTTTAAGTCATACATGATCAACCCTAAGATTTGTTAATCATGTTTACATCCCGTAGGCAGACAGTAAGTAAAGTGCATCGAGCTAACAGGTGCTCGTCGGCTAAACGCCTCAAAAGAATAACTTTACAATAGAGTGAGCGAAACAAAATAGAAAACCCACTCGTAGCCCGGGTTCCTTCTAGTGTTCACCATTGGGCTGGAAGCTTGGTAGATCCTCGGGAGCTGCTCCGAAATCTGGCCACACAAAACCAGCTGGGTCAACCCCAGAAAGAGCAAGTGCCACAAGAGGGGCCACGAAATAAGAACAAAAGCCAGCATTAACACAAGAAGATATAATATTAAAAACTAGAATTTATGAAAACATGGCAGGGTGATATACGACGAGATAATCATGGGACTATTCCGATAGCCAGGTTACAACCCGTAAACCAAACAAGGACCGGGGTTGTAACCCTTCATCTGAACAGAACTTGGTTTCCCACCATTTATCGGCAAGATAATAATGTAAGAAATCAAGACAGGGAGCAATCTTGTACTGGATCAAGACATGGCTAAACTGGTTATACCTCATTCAATCAATCACGGCCAAGCAGATCCTACGGCTTACTACTTTAACTAACTAGGGTTATCACAGGCCTAATTACTAACAAGATGCAGTGAGATTGTTCTACAGCCACAAGCCCTGCAGACCATCCAGGTTACCCAGGACGAAAGATTAGGGTTGAATTCAGGTGGGTACATCGTCCAGGAGACAAATGTACCCTTAGGTGACTTAGAGGGTGCAACACTCGACGGTGCGCTGGAAATGTGCCCTACTCGACGGCAGGCTACAGATCCCAAGAGCGCCCAGGTAACGGGATTGCCTGTAGCTGTGTCATCTCTTCATGACTACTGAGTTATTCTAGTTATTAACCTTAATCAATTTTAATAGGTACTCCTGACCGTGGTACTCAGGAGTCCCATCCTAGACATGATGCAAGACAGGACAAGTGGATTAACAAGCAAGCAAGAAAGAACCACCCACGGTGTCAAGACAGGTTAAGTTAAGTTATCAAGTCATGTCAAGTCAGGAGTGTGCCGCCATGGGCCATTATCAAGTTATCAAGATAAATCATGTCAGGGTACTTGTCAGGAGTGCACCACGATGGGCCACTATCATGTCAGGTTGGTCATGTCGGGAGTGCACCACCACGGGTCACTGTCGTGTTATGCAAGTTCCTTGTCATACCATGCCATGTACAATAGTCATTCCAAACATATTAAGTAAAATCAAGTTCATGACAAAAGGCGTAAGGATATAAAATGGGCGTAAAATATCTAATAAAATATCAAAAGACAGGGTTATAAAAGAGCCAAGCTTAAAGAAATAAAACTAAAACTCCAAGGGTCAATAGGTTAAGCAAGGGGTCAGGGGAGCAGCGTACGAAAAGTCACGCACGCTCAAGGGGAGCAGCTGCGTGAAAAGTCACACAAGCTCAAGGGAGCAGCTACGTGAAAAGTCACGCAAGCTCAAGGGAACAGCTGCGTAAAAAGTCACGCAAGCTCAAGGGAACAGCTGCGTGAAAAGTCACACAAGCTCAAGGGAACAGCTGCATGAAAAGTCACGCAAGCTCAAGGGAACAGCTGCGTGAAAAGTCACGCAAGCTCAAAGGAGCAGCTGCGTGAAAAGTCACGCAAGCTCAAGGGAACAGCTGCGTGAAAAGTCACGCAAGCTCAAGGAGACACGCTTCCAACAGGAAGCGTACTCAAGCCTGCGTACGCAGCGCTAATGAGCGCGCATAGCTCAGTGTGCGTAGCTAAACAGCTCTGCACACTGCTCACTGTCTTCTCCAAACAGCAAGAACACATGGCTGAAACCAAAACTTTAAAAGTTCATAACTTGGCCATCCGAACTCCAAATTCGGATTTCCAAGGCTCCAACTGGAGTGAAACTGAAAGCTCTTCCACATGGAAACATCAGAACTCAAAGAAAACCAACCAAAATAGATCAAAACATGTAAAATCCAAAAATAGCAATAACTTAGATCTACATCAACAGAGACTCCAAATCATAAAAACCTAAGAACTAATGTTGATCTCTATGTCCTAAACTAGCAGATGGACAAAGAAAAGAGGGTCCTCATGTAGTGGCAAGATGCACTTGCCTAGGGGTTGGGGAGTTGTGGAGAAAGGAGAAGAAGAAGAAGAAGGAAATTAATGGTGGAAGTTATGAGGAGAGAGAGTGGTAGGTGGAGATATAAAAAAGGGGAGTTGTAGTGGGTTGAGGGTGTAGCATAGGGCTAGGGTGTTCCAACACATAAAACCGAACCAAACCGAACCATCTCCAATAAAATCGAGCCATGCCAAAACCAAAATACGAGAAATACCGAAATTCCACAAGCTGAGAAAAAAAATAAAAATACATGCCAAAATCCAGATACGAGTAAAAATACAAAATACGGGAAAATACGAGAAATACAGGAAATGAGGGTGACAACTCTACCCACCTTAAAAGAATTCCGTCCTCGAAATTTAATCAAGGAGCTAGAGATTGTCACGACAAGCTACACTAAGCACAGGCAAGTTACACTAAGCAGTTCAATCATACAATCATACAATGCAGGCAAGGAAGGGAAAATGTAAGGCATAAGAAAGATATTATACCTCACGAGTCAAACAGGTAGGGATATCGCGATCGGATCTCGTCCTCACGCTCCCACGTTGACTCACCTAGAGAGTGATGACCCCAAGCAACACGGACTAATTTAATAGTCTTGTTCTTGAGTATCTTTTCCCTTCGATCCAAAATAGACACGGGCCTCTCCTCATACGAAAGGTTGGTACCAACAACCAATTCCGAATGGTCTAGGATGTGGCTCGGGTCCGGAATATACCGTCGTAATTGGGATACATGGAATACATTATGCACCTCACTTAGCGACGGCGGAAGAGCGAGACGATAGGATACATCTCCTACTCGCTCTAGAATATCGAACGGCCCTATATACCTAGGACTAAGCTTTCCCCGTACGCCAAAGCGAATGACGCCGCGGTTAGGCGAGATCCTAAGGAATACATGGTCGCCGACAGCAAATTCTAAGGGACGCCGATGAGCATCGGCCCAATGGCGTTGGCGGTCCTGGACAACTCGGAGGTGATCTCTGACCTTCCTGACCACTTCAACCGTCTGGGAAATCAATTCGGGTCCGAGCATCTGCCTGTCCCCGACATCGTCCCATGCTAGCGGGGATCTGCACTTCCTGCCATAAAGAGCCTCGAAGGGTGCCATCTGGATACTGGCCTGGAAACTATTATTGTACGAGAATTCCACCAGGTGCAGATGATTCTCCCATAAACCACCGAAGTCAAGGGTACAAGATCTCAACATATCCTCAAGAGTCTGGATTGTGCGCTCTGACTGACCATCCGTCTGCGGGTGATAAGCTGAGCTGAACTGAAGGCGAGTCCCCAAACTCTTCTGCAAGCTGCGCCAAAAGTGTGATGTGAATCTTGAATCCCTATCCGAGGTGATGCTGACTGGCACACCGTGAAGTCTAACGATCTGCCTGAGGTACATCTCTGCTAGCTGCGCCGTCGACTGTCCAACTCGGAATGGAAGAAAGTGTGCCACCTTGGTAAGCCTGTCCACAATTACCCAAATAGCATCTCTGCCAGTCGAAGATCTGGGCAATTCGATCACGAAATCCATGGCTATATGTTCCCATTTCCATTCTGGGATCGGTAAGGGTTAAAGAACTCCAGCGGGCCTCTGATGTTCAGCTTTAACCTGTTGGCAAACCAAACACTGAGATACAAACCGGGCTATCTCCCTCTTCATGCCATTCCACCAGAAATGCTGACGGATATCACGGTACATCTTCACCACCCGGATGAATAGAATACTGTGAACTGTGGGCTTCTGCCATGACTTCCTGTCTGATATCTCCACTGGGTACACAAAGACGAGTGCTGTGCCGAAGGGTACCGTCTTCATGGATACATAACTCTGGCCTTCTTCCTGCTTCACACTCTGCTCTGAGTCGCTGGATCTTGGAATCTGTAGACTGCACCATCCGGATTCTCTCAACTATGCTGGACTGAACCTGTAGGCTGGCCATCAATGCCACGTTGGTAGGAAGAACCACTTCAATGCCCATTTTCTGAAGATCTGCCAATAGTTCTGGTTGCGCCGTCAGGAAATAAACTCTGGCTCTCCTGCTCAATGCATCTGCTACAACGTTGGCCTTTCTGGGATGATACTGCAAATCTACATTATAGTCTACTAGTAGCTCGAGCCATCTTCTCTGCCGCATATTAAGGTCCTTCTGGGTGAAAACATAATTCAGGCTCTTATGATCAGTAAAGATCTCCACTCTATCTCCATACAAGTAGTGCCTCCACAACTTCAAAGCAAACACTACCGCCGCCAGTTCCAAGTCGTGGGTCGGATAATTCTTCTCATGATTACGTAGTTGACGTGACGCATAAGATATTACCTTCCCATGCTGCATCAAGACACACCCCAATCCTCTGCCTGAAGCGTCGCAATAAACTATGAATCCTCCGGTCCCATCTGGAAGGGTGAGAATGGGAGCCGTTATCAAACCTCGCTTCAACTTCTCAAATGATTCCTGACATTCTGCTGTCCAAACAAACGGCACATCCTTGCGGGTCAACTGGGTCATCGGCGCTGAAATCCTTGCAAAATCTGAAACGAACCGTCGGTAATAGCCGACCAATCCAAGGAAGCTGTGAACCTCTGCCACTGAGCTGGGTACCGGCCATGACTCGATAGCCACAATCTTCTGGGGATCCACTTCCACTCCTCATCGGGTAATGATGTGACCCAAGTATGAAATGCGATCGAGCCAGAACTCGTATTTACTGAACTTGGCGTACAACTAATGCTCCCTAAGCGTCTGGAGGACGACTCTGAGATGCTGCTCATGCTCTGCTTCACTCTTGCTGTAGACCAGGATGTCATCTAGGAACACGATCACGAACTGATCCAAGTAAGGCATAAAAATGCGATTCATGAGGTCCATGAATACGGCCGGCACATTGGTCGCTCCAAAGGGCATAACAAGGAACTTCCAATGTCCATACCTCGATCTGAATGCTGTCTTTGGGATGTCCTGCTCTCTGACTCTGATCTGGTGGTATCCTGACCGCAAGTCGATCTTCAAGAACACTGAAGCCCCTCTGAGCTGATCAAACAAGTCATCTATCCTCGGAAGAGGGTATCTGTTCTTGATTGTCACCGAATTCAAGGTACGATAATCAACACATAGCCTGGACGTACCATCCTTCTTTTTTACAAGAAGCATCGGGGCTTCCCAAGGCGATCCACTTGCACAGATGAATCCCTTGGTCCTCAATTCTTCAATCATCTTGTACAAAATCTCCAACTCTGAGGGCGCCATCCTGTAGACTCGCTCTGATACTGGTGCTGTCCCGGGAATCAAGTCTATAGTGAACTCAATCTCCCGCTCTGGCGGCATCCCTGGAAGCTCCTCTGGAAAGACATCTAGAAACTCTTCAACTATCCGGGGTAACTGCACTGCTGCTACTGCCATCCGCAATGCTGGAGAAGACGGCTCCACTGCGCCTCTGGAAAACGAAAACTCTGGCTCGTCGGGGATACTAAAGACAACTCTGCCAATATGGCAGTCTATCCTAGCATACTGATTCCTCAACCAATCCATGCCTAGAACTACATCATAGTCTGCCATAGGAAACTCTATGAATCTAGCGAGGAACTCCCTACCGCTAACTACGATCCGACACGAGGAAAACACTCGATTTACTCCCACAAGACCATTACCAGTAAGTATATTGAGCCTCACTGATAATGACTCAGGCTCCAATCCTATCCGTGTCGCGAATCGTGCAGACATGAATGAATGCGATGCACCAGAATCAAACAATACCGAAGCTGGAAAGGAGTTGACGAGAATAGTACCTGCCACTACCTCACCTGGTGCAACTTCTTCTTCCATAGCCATCATCATGGCCTGACCTCTAGCTGCGGGTCCCCTCTGCTGGAAACCTCTCTGCCTATTCTGGGTCTGAGCTTGGGCTTGCGCATACTGCTGGGGGTGTTGTTGCTGGAATGTCTGAGACTGAGGCGGCAAGGGCCTCGAAGACTGATACTGCTGCTGCTGAACTGGTGCTGGGGCCGGTCCTCTCACCGAAGAGCTAGAAGGGTTGGATGCTGATGAACCACCCCTATTCGGGCATGCCCCTATCCTATGATCTGCTGCTCCACAAGCTAGACACAATCCCTGCGTCCTGCGACAGTCTGCCACCACATGCCCTGGCTTCCCGCAATAAGAATATCCTATCGCGGAAGTCTGCTTCTGCTTCTGCTGCTGCGGGTACGTCGGGGTTGAATGCTGAACCGACGTTACTGAGGCCGCCCGCCTCGGAGTTCCAATGGTCAATCCCCTAGCTGTCGGGGCTGGAGCTGATGATTGGTACATCTGACTGTGTGACCGCTCCTACCTCCGGTCCTATCCACGATCCTCTGGGAGGTGTACTCATGCCTCCTAGCTGCTCTCAAGACTGCATCAAACGTCTGGTGCTCGAACTGCTCAACCGCCAACAAGATCTCCAAATGCAGTCCCTGCTGGAACTGCTGGGCCCTATCAAACTCGGTCGCCACCAAGGTGGGGGCAAACCTACTGAGTCTAGAAAACTCCGATACATAACTGTCGACTGTTCTGCCTCCTTGCTTCAAGTTGGTAAATCTGGTCTGCAGGTCGTACCGAGCCACAGCATCAAAGTACTTCGTCTGGAATCTCTCTCTAAACACTGTCCAAGCAATGGGTGCCACTAATCCCATGGCTTGCACCGCCCACCAACTGCGAGCTAAATCCAACAACTGCAGGCGTACCACCGCCACCTTCTCATTCTCAGGTGTCCTAGCTACTTCCAGAACCACCTCGGTATCCTGAAGCCATGCATCCGCGGCAATCGTATCCTCGGTGCCGTCGAAGAAAGGAGGGTTCAAGCGCTTGAAGCTGTTGGCCGCCTGGTTCCCTGGATGTCCGCCTTGGGTCAAAGCATCTTGAACTGTCTGGTGCAGGGCGTCGCTTCGACGATCCTGGGAAGCTATCAAGGTTCTGATGAGGCCTACTAAGGTACCATCATCTGGCTCTGCGGGCCGGACGGGCCGAACTGGTGACTCTCCTCCAGTAGGTATCACTTTGGAGGCTACCCCGGAATGCTGGGCTTGATCTCCGGGTTACTGCTGGCCCACGGGAGGTGCTCTTCCTTGCTGATCGGCAGGGTCAGGTACAGTACCGCTGAAGAAAACGACACAGGGAAACAATAAGGAAGGACCAGGACAGATCAACGATACAAGCATGTAATCAGGGCAAGAATTTCAGGGATTTGAAAATACGGGCGGAGATCAAAGGCGAATGCTGATTGAGACATCTATTCGCTAAACCCTTGCATTTCTTGATTGACAAGACCTGCATGGGCCACCACTTAAACCATATCACGCCCCAGAACCAGAATACTGGAGAGCGGGGGTAGACACAGCCAGCTACGTATATTGAAATGGAAACTACCTCGATATACGGTCACGGCTGTCTAGAAATATGAGGGTTTACTACAAGCCAACAGTCTCTTATGGTCATGAACAAGCCTAATGTCTCAATCACAAATAAGTAATATAATTACAAGATGTTTGACCACCAAATATACAATAAAAGGCGTCCCAAATATTACATATCAGCTGATCATGAAGCTAGTCGTACAAAATGCGAGGACTAGCAAGAGTTTAAGTCATACATGATCAACCCTAGGATTTGTTAATCATGTTAACAGCCCGTAGGCAGACAGTAAGTAAAGTGTATCGAGCTAACATGTGCTCGTCGGCTAAACGCCTCAAAAGAATAACTTTACAATAGAGTGAGCGAAACAAAATAGAAAACCCACTCGCAGCCCGGGTTCCTTCTAGTATTCACCATTGGGCTGGAAGCTTGGTAGATCCTCGGGAGCTGCTCCAAAATCTGGCCACACAAAACCAGCTGGGTCAACCCCAGAAAGAGCAAGTGCCACAAGAGGGGCCACGAAATAAGAACAAAAGCCAGCATTAACACAAGAAGATATAATATTAAAAACTAGAATTTATGAAAACATGGCAGGGTGATATACGAAAATGGGCGTAAAATCAAGTTCATGACAAAAGGCGTAAGGATATAAAATGGGCGTAAAATATCTAATAAAATATCAAAAGACAGGGTTATAAAAGAGCCAAGCTTAAAGAAATAAAACTAAAACTCCAAGGGTCAATAGGTTAAGCAAGGGGTCAGGGGAGCAGCGTACAAAAAGTCACGCACGCTCAAGGGGAGCAGCTGCGTGAAAAGTCACGCAAGCTCAAGGGAGCAGCTGCGTGAAAAGTCACGCAAGCTCAAGGGAACAGCTGCATGAAAAGTCACGCAAGCTCAAGGGAACAGCAGCGTGAAAAGTCACGCAAGCTCAAGGGAACAGCTGCGTGAAAAGTCACGCAAGCTCAAAGGAGCAGCTGCGTGAAAAGTCACGCAAGCTCAAGGGAACAGCTGCGTGAAAAGTCACGCAAGCTCAAGGAGACACGCTTCCAACAGGAAGCGTACTCAAGCCTACGTACGCAGTGCTAAAGAGCACGCGTAGCTCAGTGTGTGTAGCTAAACAGCTATGCACACTGCTCACTGTCTTCTCCAAACAGCAAGAACACATGGTTGAAACCAAAACTTCAAAAGTTCATAACTTGGCCATCCGAACTCCAAATTCAGATTTCCAAGGCTCCAACTGGAGTGAAACTGAAAGCTCTTCCACATGGAAACATCAGAACTCAAAGAAAACCAACCAAAATGGATCAAAACATGTAAAATCCGAAAATAGCAATAACTTAGATCTACATCAACAGAGACTCCAAATCATAAAAACCCAAGAACTAATATTGATCTCCATGTCCTAAACTAGCAGATGGACAAAGAAAAGAGGGTCCTCATGTAGTGGCAAGATGCACTTGCCTAGGGGTTGGGGAGTTGTGGAGGAAGGAGAAGAAGAAGAAGAAGGAAATTAATGGTGGAAGTTATAAGGAGAGAGAGTGGTAGGTGGAGATATAAAGAGGGGGAGTTGTGGTGGGTTGAGGGTGTAGCATAGGGCTAGGGTGTTCCAACACATAAAACCGAACCAAACCGAACCATCTCCAATAAAACCGAGCCATGCCAAAACCAAAATACGAGAAATACCGAAATTCCACAAGCTGAGAAAAAAAATAAAAATACATGCCAAAATCCAGATACGAGTAAAAATATAAAATACGGGAAAATACGAGAAATACAGGAAATGAGGGTGACAGGAAGTTGACGAAAACTCGCACATAAAGAAATTGGTTCAGTCTGGACCCTTGTTAGCAATTCGACAAACGGAAAAAATTCGGGACGACAAAAATACGAGTATAAATCGGATCAGTGTCAATAAAATACGTTCAAAAAATCGGACAAATATTCAAAAAATGAAAATATTGAGGTTAGAAACATCACATTCTTAAATATGTTGTCAAAATTGGTTAATTAAACAGGTTTCCAGTCCATTTTTTGTGCCAAATAATTCAATAATTTATAAAGAACACGTTTAAAATTTTGCATGATTAAAGTTTACATACTGATTTGGATCTGTCAAAAGTACGCAAGTATTATACGTTTATGAAAGATACGAAAAAATTTGCGTATAATACGAGTTTTATTCGGATGATTGCTAACAAGGGTCTGGACACACATTCGTAAAACGGACGCCCCAGACAAACCGTAAAGAACCTCGTGAATGGACAATTGGATATGAAAATAGACAGAGATATTTCTATTACTTGGTGAGAAGATGATGTCAAAAAGTATATGAAACCCTAGATGCAAAATGACGTACCTGATGGAACGAATTCAGACTTGTAATCCAACTTCGGGTGACTTCAAAAATTCGTAAGTCCTCACAAAGTTGTCGTGGACCTTCGAGGGCTTGCTATAATATTAGAGGGGTGCCTTGGCTTCATGTTAGAGGTAGTGGAAGGAATTAAAAGAGGTCGGGTGAAAGGTTTACGTAGATGGGAAATTCTATGCAAAGAAAGGAAGGGGAGGGGGTACGCTTGGTTATTTGGTTTTAATATATATGAAAATCACGTGAAAAATAGAAAGGGCTGGGTTTACGTGAGAAAAAGGGATTTGAGGGAGATTTAAATTTGGTTCGACAGGATTTGGAAGAGATTTGATAGTTTAAATCAAAGGTGTATCTCAAGAGATTTGATTGGGTCTAAATTAGGAAAATAGTTATAGAGTTGATTTAAAAATAGACTTAATTAATGCGCCTGAATAATAATTCATAAAACTTATTAGTACAAAAGATGTCTAATAGGTTAGGGTACCCTAGAATAGGCTCTACGAACCCTACTTGGACTAGTTTTGGGTCGGTGGAATTATTTATATTGATTTGAGTCCAATAAGTCTAATATTTGGTCTTGTGTGCCATTTGAAAATAAATAACACATGGAAACTCAATTGAGTGGAACACCATTGACATATTTTTTGTAGGCTAAAAATATGTCAAAACTATATATTGGTTCGAAAAGTTTGGATCGGGTTTGGGCCTTAAATAGGAATTGGAAAATTATATTAAAATTACGACGAAGGGTAAAATGACTATTTTGATCCCAAATTCTACAAGAAATATGTAGTGCAAAGGAACATGTTTGAGCGGGACATGATATACCAAAATAAATATGGACTCATCAAGAACACGAATATCGAACTTGTTTCGATGAATTGGTCAATGTTGTGTTTTAAAAATCAAGGCTACGACAAAGTGCCTATATAGCCACAATTAAAAATAAAATATGGTTTTATATTTAAAAAATAATATAAAACAAATAAAAAATTCCCAGAATACAGAGGGCTTATAATCTACCCACCTTGAAATAATTTCGTCTTCGAAATTTAAAATAATGCTCACTATTGAAGAACCATGCTAACGTAAGTAGGTATAGTTCAAAGGTTACACTTTGTCATTGCAATCTTTCCTAATAACTCAAGCAACAATCGATCCTAAAAAATTTCCTATGCAACATCCCTACCATGAACTATAAATTGTTACCTCTAGTCGCTCCTCCTGGTGTTGGCGATCCTGCAACGATCATGTTGAAGGCTTACCCTCCTTGCTATGCTCTGGCTTGCTGTCTGGCCTACACAAATTATGTTGCCTGATCGGGAAGCGATCTTCATGGGTATCCTCCTTGTGCTACAAGTTGATTTGTATTTGCTCCTGCTGGTGGTGCTTTCAGTAATGGATACTCTGGCCTAGGTGGCTGCTGCACTGGTCTCGGTGTTGGTTGTTGTGGCGTCGGTGCTGCTATCTGGTTTTTTGGGCAGTCACGTACTGCGTGCTAAGTCGAACCGCAACCCAAGCATACCCCTAGTCTATGTCGACAATCCTTCAAGGTATGACCTTTCTTCCGTAGTAATGGCAAGTAGGTAGTACATGTACTGATAGCTGGAACATGCTCTGTTGCTAGTGTATCGTTGGTCGCTTTGCTGGTACTCCTTATGTGTTGTGGCTGGTGCAAGGGATCTCTTCTAGCCTACCTCCTTCCGGTGAACTCGCTCTAGACGTCGTACTGCTGTGAGGACTCCCAAGTAGGTGGTAGGTGCAGCGGCTCCGATAAGATCCTGTAATCTGTAACTCAGTCTGTCGTATAATTTCTTCGTATTTTTCTCCTCTATCTGGATCAGTATAGATGCGAAGTGGCTCAGTCATAGAAACTCAACATTGTATTCTTCTACGGTCATGTTGCCTTGGACATGGTGAAGTAACTGGCTTCGAAGTTCCGTTCTGAAGGTAGCCAGGATGTACATCTCTTGGAAAAGTTTGGAGAATTCCTTCCAAGTGACATTATACGGGCCAAGCCGCCTTTCTTCTATGAGCCATCAGTGATGTGCATTTCCAATCAGCTGCATCATGGCGGCAATCATCTAACGCTCTTTCGGTAAATACGTTACCTTCAACCGGTACTGGATGTTGGTGAGCCACTCGTGGACCTTCGTGGGTCCCTCCTTGCCCAAAAATTTGATTGGCTTCAGATGGCAAAAATTAGCAAGTGTCCTCGTCGATGGCTGATGAGGTGGTGGAGTCGCCCTCTCCAAGTTGCTACAATGCGATCCTCCATGTTCTCCGTTTGTCTCCACTGAGTCTCAAGTTGGATCTGTTGTTGTGATCTGTGGGTTCATCGGCTGTCCAAGCCGAGGGAATGGCATCTGTGGCATCTGTAGCATAGGTGGCATCGGTGGGATATCATCCCTCGTGAATTCGGAGGGTGCGAAGCAGCTGGATCATCAGGTTGGGTATAAAAACCTCCCACCGGTGGCGGGGTCATGTCAGTGTGAGTTACTATTGCGTTCTACGGAGTAACCACGGGATTTTCATCACCGCTTTGCCGGTGCATTGTACTGCGTGTAAACAAAATATATAAGCTAAGAACAGATGATATCAATCAAGATGCATGTCAAGGAAATAAATTTTGAAATCGACGTAGAAATCAAGGACGTATAATGAATGCGGATGAGATCCTATGGGTCTTTTCTATTCTAACTATAGGCTCACATTTGGTACAGTACCGTAACCGAAGTGATTTAACGTAGACCTACATGGGCTACCACAAAAATAAGTAACACCCCAGTCCCAAAATATATATGACCAGGTATACGAATACATGCCAGCAACACGTCACCAATGGGCCAACCCTCATAACAAACCCATTAGAGAATGCTTAAGCTGTAAACCATGATAATAAACCCATAAGAACAACACATCACAAGTCTCAGATCATAGGGTACAGTACTAAATCTCATCCATGTAGAGTAATCAAGACAAACATATCCAAATCTAAAATAATAATGTCAAATGTCTTACAGTAAATATAAGTAATAAATATACGATGGGAAATAACCCATCACCATAGCAAAGAGAAATAAAATAAGTAATAAACTACAGGTCTGCTGAACTGAAAGAAAATAAAGTAGCAGTGTCTAAAATAGAGATTGACATATCTCAAGAGAAATCCTCTAGCACTATTTCGTCCTCCTACACTAGTAAGTCTCATGTCTCGACTCCAGGACCATATACTTCCTTTGTAGTCCTCCTCTCCGTCTAAGCCTGGAGAATAACCAGGTCATCAGGGGACATAGCGAGGTACATAATATACATGCCAATGTACAGAAAATAAAATATGATCTAAGGCAAACTACTGTATTCGATCTACGTGATATGCATGTGAGATCATATTTCGAATATTAGGCTTTGTAACACCCACTTTTCTAAAATAAGGTTAATTTTGAACTTTTGTAAAAGTTTATTATTTAATATTATGATTTATAATTTATGAGAATTTTTAATTAATTTAATACTATTTAAAATTGGTGAATTATAATTTTGATGTGTGAGCTAATGAACCTTAGGACTGTTGAGCCTAGAGACTAACCATGACCATGGGGACCTAACCATGTGATTAGAATGACTATTTACAACTTTTTAGACTAAGGGTATTTTGGTCATTTTGTAACTTTTAAATTATTTAGGATTTTGATTAATTGGTAAATTTTAGATTATTTTAATAATATTTAAATTGATGTATTATGATTTTGGTCATTTTTATATTTTAATATTTTGGGGAAATTTTATATTTTAATATTGTTTTTATTGGATTTGTTTAGTCGGGTTTGAGTTTCGTCTCGTTCTGACTTGTATTGTGACCTGGGTAGCTTAAACTCTAGATGGGACCCAATATTAAGTTAAGCATGGCCCACAAAATCCAACATTTAAGTTAGTTAGTTAGACTAATTTTTATCATGTTAGAATAGTTAAGTTAGAGACTCAAAACTAGATCCTTTTGACCCCAAACCTGAACCTAGTCTAGACTTAACCATATGAGACTAGAGATGGGCAATTAGGACATTTCCTATTAGCCCTAATGGACTCTTTATGGCAGCCACCTTTAGGAGAGAATGATTCATTTTATTCATTACAATCTTGTCTCTTTTATTTTTCTTTTGTTCTTCCCTAATTTTAGAGAGCCTTCTCTTTGATTTGATCTCCAAATCAAATCATTCCTTCACCAAATCTTCCTTCAATCATTCCCATTCTCCAAGGGAAGGGTGCTACCAAGGATTGGAAGAGAAGTGCAAGGAGGAGTGTCCACTTTGAGGGATCTTCATATCGGAGCCGTGTCCTAAAGGATTGTATTGAGATTCCACTCTCAATAGGTAAAACCCATCCTCTAAATCGATTTCCTTTGCATATAAATTAGTTTTGAATCCGTAGGGTCCATCCTCATGCATGTGTCCCCTTTATATTCAAATTTGAGACCATTTGGAGCTCTCTTGAATATTTTATATATGTGTCTTGTGTCCTACTTAATAGATCCCAAATTAGGACACCCCTTGTGTATGTATGTATGATAATAGTTTAAATAGATATTTAAATTCAATTTTAGAATAGTTAGAGAGTGGATTGATCTTAGTTAGGATGGTTAGAATGAGTTTCATTTGGATACCTATGTTGGTATCCAAGTATCTTGGCCTACATGTGTTTCTTTTGTCCAAAACAACTCAAATTCGTCATAATATTCATCCACGTTTTTATTAACGAAAGTAACTTAGAAATGTCCTAACTTTTAGCTTAGGACTCTGTTTAATCTTCCATTTTTTTAAAGAACCGTATCGAAGTTAGCTTTCCAAATATATATTTTAATAAGCTAAAATCATTCTGGAACTTTTAGTAAAATTATTTGAGTGTCAGCTGTCCGAAAGACAAACGCGTTTCGATGTTTTCGCGATTTTGAGAGCTTCCGGATACGAAAATGCGATCCGTTTGAAGTTTCGGAAAGCTAACACGAAGGGCTACGACATACTTTAATCCTAGAATTTAGTGAGGGCCCAATTGGTACAGTATTGGTTTTAAGTAGAAGAGTGACTATACGACATAGACATTTTGTGTAACCTATAAGCCTATGTAGTATGGATATTAAATGAATGTAGAGTATATAATGCATGATATGTTAGATGAATGAAATGATATATATATGATATGTATCCTCTTTACATTAATGTATATATCTGGTTGAATACAAGCATGTAGGATTGCAATCAATGTAATGTATGTAAGTAATGCATAAATGCATGAATAAAAGAATGATATACAATGTATGCATGAAAGTATATAATGAATGCTAGATATGAATGCAAGGTATACATCTAGTGATAGATATGAATGCATAATGTATACATAATATAATGTAATATATAATGATAGCATGTATGGTAATGTAGAATATATGATGCAAGCATGTATATGTCCACTGTTTTCCCTTTTTCTTACATTTTTTCTTTCCTTTCCTTCCCATTTTAATTTTTTCTCCTTTTTTCCTTCTTCTATTTTTACATGTTGTATACAATGTATATAATGTATAGATGCATGTAATATGCATGAATGACATGTATGTAATAAAAATAAGTATATGTATGCAACTTAATGATATGTAAATGGATATAATGCCTGAACTGAAGTATGCATGCATATGGGATATGAATGAATGATATATATAGGTGTTAAGGTAATGTAATGTATATATTAACATATATTTTGAGTTAAATATATGAGTTTGTATACATATATTATATGTATGCATGTATACATGAATGAATGTAATATAATATAGAGTATGCATATATGATATGTATGTAGGCATGTATGCAATGTATGTATGTATACATGTATGCAATGTAAGCATGTATGAATGTATACAGTTATGTTGTGTATCCATGTATGTATGTGTGGATACATGAATCAAGTATGTATATAGTGATAACATGAATGAATGAATGTATAAATGCATGAATGAATGTCATATATGAATGAATGAATGAATCAAAGGTATAAGTAAAATATAATGCATTATAATGAATGTTAACATATATAATGTATAAAAGTATGTATGTAAATGTGCATGAATGTATATATCTATGTGACTATATAAATATGCATGATGTAACATATGCCTATATATATAAATATGTATGTAATGTGGATATGCATATATGTACGAAGGTATGTATTTATATATAGTATCTATTTTATATTATGCATTGTTGTAGTTCACATTGCCTTGTAATTGTGTGAGTGCTAGCCTAGGCTTGGTTAGGCCTAGTGAGACTTGTTAGACTTGTTTGGGCTAGGACTTGACCTAGTTTGACTAGTGTAGTTGACTAGAGTTGACCAAGGGTTGACTTTAGCCTAGATTGACCCAAACATCATGTAGAATGCATTGTAGCAGTCTATTTTACTATTTTCGACATGTAGTGACTTGTACTGTTCTATAGGAGCCAGATACCACTCATCAGACAGTATATTCTCTTCAGACATACAGATATCAGGCGAGTACATTATCTGATCATTTTATATCTTGTTTAGGATTATATTTCCTGCTTTAGATTACTTTACTTGATGCTGACACGTTGGTAACACGGATTAGTACTATATGGATCCTGTCGTACGATGTTATCCCCTTAGCGGGTACATCGGGTATTTCATGTTCGTGTACTTTATTGTGAGCATCGTGTACTCCTTGTATTCATGACATTCGTGTATAAATCGTATGAAATAGTGTACTCTCATGTGCTCACATGATATTCGTGTATATTCCTCATCGTGTACAATAACATAACTTGACTGGATCCTTGTGTATTGATTAGGGGCGGAGGAGTAGAAGTGGTTATGTATTCAATCTTGTAGCTTACTCGTGTAAAACCTCTGTAGATTACTCGTGTACAACATCGTGCCATTTACATAACCATCTTGTACTCTAAATTACTAGCACTGATTAGTTCTCTTATATATTATAGCTATTTACTTACAGTCTCTCTTTTACATCATATTGTTCTTTCAGTTTCATGTATCTTACTCTCTAGCACGTTTATATTTCATAACCTGTTATGATTTGTTGAAATGTACTGTTCTCGCTCCTGTCCTGACTGGACCTGTTAAAAATATTCCAGAGGATGAGGCCGAGGCGTTCTGTTCCATATGTTACAGGACTACCCTAGAGGACTGTTGTGACCTGGACCAGCAGCAGGACCCCTTAGCAGTAGATGACACTCCTTTAGTCTAGGATGTCTTTTATTGTATTTACATTCTCTGGATTACTGTATTTGGAATTTTGAGATGTTATCTGGATTTGTGATATCTTAGACACTTAGACTTCTATCTGGTTGTATCTTTATAGATTTTATTTCATTTCTTATCTATCTATCTATCTTATCATTTTCTGCCTTAGATGTGATTGAGACTGTATTATGTTATGTCACCTCCATTCGGAGTGTATATACTGTACAGGTACCTTATATATTGTTAGATGATTGACCTAGGATAGCGTTCTACCGCCGACACTGCGGCGTAGGCTGGACGTACCCACTTCTTGTGCCCTTACTCTAGGGTGCGGGTCGTGACACGTTTTTAGTGGTGGCCCATGCAGGTCGAGTTAATGTAGTGGTATTCGAACTAGAGTATCACTACAGCCTGCAGTAGGATTAGGATATTTTTGAAGGTACTCAATCACAGTTAGGATTCCTTGAGAGATTCTTGGGACGACCCTTGAGAATCTTATTTAAACTTCAATTTGAAATCCTTTCCCTTGTTTTGTTCGCTCTCACTCCTTGATTATTGAATTTGATTTTGATGGATCGTTGTTGATTTTGATTTTCCTATCGAGATGAATTTTTATGGCATGAGTTACGATATTTTCTGATAACATATGTTGACGGGAATAACAGAGATGGTAAAACGTCTACTTGATTATGGAACCTGTAGTTTATTGCAGCTATATTAGCTGGCGTGGCAGAAACATAGAGACCTGACTTCGGATGTACGTATCTTGGTTATGAGATTTGGAATTTCTCGCAGCTATACTAGTCGGCATAGCGAGAATTCTAGACGACATGATTATAGAGGTGCATACCCCAGTTATGGAATCTATCGTTTATCGTAGCCTTGCTTACTGGCATGGCGAGGACTCTGAGTAACATAATTTTGGACAGACGCATATGATTATCAGATTGTATCTTGAGAAGGTTTTTAAATATATCATCTCTACCGTACCCTTCTATTGTTATAAAATTGTATTCCATCATCAAATAACCTAAGAGTAAGGATATTTCAGTTTTTGTAGAGCTTATTCATATGTAGTTCTTTCATAGTATAATGATATGATGATTTGTAGAGTGTCTGTACCCTAGGGATGATAGTTAGCTTTGGTATTAGAATAATAACCCATTGTAGATGATTCCCCTGTTATTTATAATACCTACCAGTTTTCATATAAGATGTTAGTATGCCTTACAGCCTTGATAATTTATTATTTTCCATTACCCTTTCCAGTAGGGCACCCATGACCAGAGCCTGTCCTTGAGTATAGTTGTAGTTTCACCTAAGACTGAGAGGTCTATATATATAGATAGGTTACAGGTGATATTGGCATGTGGGATATGGGTTTGGTTGGTATCTATAGGTCATTGTTGTATAGGGTTATAGACATGTTGTTTAGCCTATATTTGGTCCAGTTTTCTATTTTAGTTAAGTTCTCTTTGTGTTGAGTTCAGTCATATTTGATCAACCTTTATAGGCAGTGTGCAGACCCTTCACTAGATACCCTGTTCCTTTGGTTCAGACTTGTACAAGTTGTTCACTGCACTCAACATTTCATTACCTACCATGTTGCATCATAGATTTCATTGGACTATTGTTCAGACCCCAATTACTAACTCACCAATATAACCATCAACCGCTTAACATATTCTACATATCTGGAAGGTTAGTATCATGCATATTAGAGGTCTGCACTCATCCTTACTTTTTGTACATGGTGACATACTGCACCTCTAACATTTTACCTTACTTAATAGTCTTGCAATACCCTTCATTATAACCTGCAGTACCTGCCCTACAGAACCTTTTGGGCATGGTTGTTCAGTCCATTTAGGACTGTTGTATACATTAGGGATATAATGTGGGTTGTTAATAAGAGTTCTCCCTTGATCATTTGTTTTGTCCCTCTTACATTTTTAGATACAGATGATACCTGTTTAGCCCATCTGTCCAAATACATGTCCAAACCTTTCCCTTTCATTGATGGTTCAGTCTTCCAAGAGCCTCTACCTGAGCATTAGTTCAATTTTCCTTATGTATGTGTCCTACATATCATTGTCCTACATGTGATTGTTCTGTATCTTCATAAGCAGCCATGCTGCACCACTGTTCTATCCCAATACACCCTACAGTATCTGACCCCTTCATTGGAGTGATAGGCGTATGATAGGGAGTGTGTGTTGTTAGACTTTGAGGTAATGAGAGTTAAATATATATAGCTTGTATACATGAATGTATTTTGATTTGGCATGTAGTCTGCACTCATTTGCAGTATACTGCCTATTGTATTCCCTGCACACCAATTGGTTCACTTCTTTTAGACCACTGTCCTGCATGTAGTTAGTAGGTGTTCAATCTAGACAGAGAGGAGAGGCCCAGGTTTGATCTAAAGGCATGTTTCAGTCACCATGTAGGTTTTCTTTCACTTTAACTTTACAAGTGGACCCTAATGTCCTGTCCGTTTGCTTATAAATTCAGTCTCCTTAGCATCATTCCCTTTTGCCTACATTGATGTTTCAGACCATTCATCCTTAGCCTAACTTCTAAGCATTTGTTCAGTTCCTTATGAGTTTAGTCTACTTTAACACTTGATGGTCAGTTATATATATATATATATATATATATATATATATATATATATATATACTTAGGATATATGTAATGGGTTGTTGTTCTTGAGCTTATGTATATGTGGTATTTGGGATTTGTGTGCTTAGAATATATGTATTTAGTTATGGGTAACTTGATAGGATTTGGGAAGTTAAGAGTTAGTCTATTATAGAGTTTTTCTTTTTGCTAATTTCTAATTGCCAACACCTAAATAGCTAGCATAGGTAAAATCCTAAGAAGTTGACCAGTTGTTGACCAAGTACTTGGATGTTGACAAATTGATTAGTTGTTGACCATTGACTATGTTTGACTTAGTTTGACTGGAGATAGGATTAGAAGTAGGTTGATTGTTTGTTTGTTTGATCATGTTTGATTATTTAGTAACTTGAGACCTTGTTTGTGTTTAGGTCGGAAATATGGTGTTTCTGAGGATATCTCCGACTCGTGGTACCATACGTTTTGGGGGAGGTGGGAAGCTTAGCCCGCGCTTCATCGGACATTTCGTGATCAGCGGAAGAGTCGGTGACGTGGCATACATGCTAGACATGCCACCTTCACTAGTGGGTGTGTAAGCCCCTAAATTTTTAAATATTATTTTTATAAATTTAAATAGCATTTATATCTTTAAAATGAATTATTATAATTATTAGAAATTTTTTAGAATTTTTAAATGATTTTTAAATAATTTTTAAAGCAAAAAAAAATCATTTTATAATTATTTAAATTGTTTTAATATCAATTTGTAATAGTTTTAATTATTTTAACCATTGTTTGCAAAATTCGATTTGACTATGCAAATAAAAATTTGCACAGAGCAAGGCGGTGGGGGGTTTTTGCAATACCAATAATTTAGGGGGGTTTTCTGCAAAACCCTAACCCGACCACCGACTTCGGTCGCCATCTCCGGCGATTAGCGCCGAAACCCTAACCCTAACCCTAATCCAAAATCCTAATTCGACCGACCTTCGACCCTATAAAAGCCCCCCGACCCCAAACCCTAACACTAGACTTCACTACGACCGCCCTAGCCACCACCCTTCACCAGTCTTCTCCGACCACCCTCGCCGGAACCCTAGATCAAGGTTTCCCGTCACCCAGAGCCACTTTCCGACGAACCACCACCGCCAACCGACGTGCCTCGACGAGACGACTCCAGCGCCATTTTTTTCCGACCGCCCCGACTTCTCCTCCGTCGTGCAACGCCCCCGAAAGCCACCGCCTCTCGGACATGTACGTGTCACTCTCTCTGTGTATCGTATCGTGTCTCGTGTACACGTGTGTGTACTCGCCTGAACACGAGGAACCCATTGATGGGCATGGACACGGCATTTATGTGTCGTGCGTGTCGTGCTAACCCTGGGCACAAGACTCGTGTGCCCGTGTCCTAAACTGTCAGGACACGGATTTTAAATAACTGGGTTATCGGTTTGAACTGTGTTATCGGGTTTAAAACCCATTAACCTAATTCATAATAAAACTAACCATAATCCTATCCCTATTACATAACTCGAGCTGACCCCCTGGCCAGCCCGAGCCATGTTAAGCCCAAACCTAGCATGGGTTTTTGGGCCCAAATGTGTCTAATACATTCAGAGTCTGTACAAGTCATATTGGACTTAATTCATGGCTTTGGGTCCCGTATCTGGACTTCCGTTCAATTTCGAATACGTGGACAAAATAGTAAATAATTAAATTAATTATTTTCTAGAAATTATTACTTGCTATTTTTGAATTTTTATATATATTTTAATTGTTGTAAAAATCTGGGAAAAATTGTATTTAAGTACTATGTTAATTTATCTAATTTAATATAATTTTATCAGCATTTAGTAAGTACTTTTGGCATTTTATAAAAATAGGAAAACAGAACTCATTTTCAGGATACATATGTTTGCTGATTTTTAATAAATATCTATGAGGGTTTATAAATTCCAAAAAAATTAGTATTAATTTCTATAATTAACAAGGAAAAATTGAGCATTTTGT